>JAKSZT010031676.1:719045-746572 GCA_026826555.1 Tolypeutes matacus | reverse complement strand
GCGAGCACAAGCAGCAAGGGGGGGGGATGGGTGAATGAATAAATAAAATCTTAAAAAAAAAAAAAAAAAAGAGCATATCATGGCAGCATCTGGCATAAGAGTTCCTTTTCTGGCCCAGAATGGTGGCCTCGAGGCCTCGCGAATACGTAAAACAACTCCCAAGAGAGCCTTTCAGCACCAGAATGCAGGGCTCCAGCTTAGACACTGGGAAGACGAAGTCATGTGATCCGCCCCGCCCTTTCCTCATCACGTGTCCTATGTCCAGTCCTGTAGGGTGAAGCTTCCTATCGGTTGGCGCTGTTCACGCGGTGGGGGCGGGGCCGGAAGCGGGGCTGGGCGGTGGCGGTGGCGGAGCCTCTGGGAAAGGGTAGGCACGGGGGCGGTGGTTGCCGTAGGGATGCAGCCACAGGTCATGTGACCGGAAGGGCTCCTGACGGACGCCGTCCCTCCTCGGCGCGGCCTGAGCGCCCCGACCGACCCCGGTCATGGGGTGCTGCTACAGCAGCGAGAACGAGGACTCGGATCAGGTGCGGCCGTGCGGTTGGGGCTCGTGAATGAAGCTGAGACCTTGGGGCGTGGGGCCTAGGGAATAAAAACTGCAGAAAAGGGGGAGCAGGAGTGCGGAGCTCACTAGTACGGAGGCCTGAAAGGGACAGGTTAGAGAGGACGCCGGGCTGGGCTCCTGTCCCTATTAAAGCTCCAGGTCTCTGTACACACTCTCCGCCTTGGGGTGTGCAGGCAGCGGTCTTTCCCTCTCGCTCCTGCCCCCTTTTGTCTCACTACCTTTAAACTTTATTTACAACTTCAAGGATCGTCAGCCTAGGTCCCTAGAAAATACTTCCTTCCTAGTTTCCCGTGCCTTCCCTGTGTTTGGTTTAGCGGGCGTCGTGAATCCATTATAGAGGTGGGTAAGCAGGGACTGTAAGCGTGTTCAGAGATGAATCAGGAATTTTGTGTATCCTCTTAGTCCTTGAGGTTGGAGAAGGAAAGGCACTACTGGGCTTTGGTCCAGAGAAGGCCTCTGGAAGTTGGTGGCTTTTGGGTTAGCCAGTGGAGGATTTAATAGGTAGAGACAGCGAGGGCATCGGGACCTGTAGGAAGTTGTTTGGAAAGCGGCAAATCGGATTTAGCTTTGGCTGGATTGGGGGGAAGAGAGGTGGGACAGAGCTTATTTGGTACTGATTTTGGCGTGCCTCAGTGCAGTCCTTGCCTAAGCCTAAGGATTCTTCTAGCTTGAGGGGCGCCTCCTCCTGAGAATTAGAGTTTAGATCTGATCTGAGAGGAAGTACTAGGTTGGGGAGACCTGTATGGTTTTAAGTTCTCCCTCTTCCCCTTGGGTTCTCACGTCTCGCCCCCAGACAAACCCTGCCTTGCCCTACTTTGAGGTGGCAGATCTTTCTGAGGATAAAGTCTCAAACTGCTGGCTCTTCACCTTTTTTATTGCTTCTAAGCCTGGTTCTACACTTCAACACATACTGGGCACAGAGACAAAACGTTTCATCAGGTAGCTCATAGTCTGGGGGGAAAGTGGTCACAGAAATAAATATCAGTGGTACTTGGGAAGTTGTCCTTCTCCAGTTCTTGGACTAAGGACTTAAGCTTGGGAATATGTCATTTGTGTGGGAGACATGGTCCTCACTAATTGACCAACTATCCATTGAGTATATATTCATATTTCCTAGGCCATAGGTTAGACGTGAATCATGCTCCAAACCTCTCACTTCACCCCAGATTGTTAGAGAAGGAGACAATATCCCTGCTTCCAGGGAGAGTCGTGTCCTAGTGGGAAATTGTTCTTTAAAGCAGTACATGGACTTTTGCAGAGAATGAGTCAAGAAGAGCTAATGTCTTAAGAGAGAAAGGATGCCAGCTTCTAGCTAGATGGGAGATCTGGGCTTGCTGCTGTCCTGAATCTCAGTCTTCCCTTTGATGGGCTGTCATTCCTGTTTCTAACCCCCAGAGAAGGAACTTGATCATTGTTGATTTGAGGCCTCATGTGGCAAAAACCATAACTGTTAGCTATCCTGTTGTCATGGAGGTGGGGGTTCTGCCCCCAAGTCTCTCTTTGGCAGGTCCCTCTCCCACTCTCATTTCTGCCCCTTTATTATAATAATAATAAAAAAATGTACAACACATTAGTTTTCAAAGGGCTTTTACATTTATCTCATTTGATTCTTAGCATAATTTGTCATATAGGTAGGGTTTATCTCTACTTACAGGCAAGGAAAAGATTCAGAGAAGCTGAATGATTTAGCCAAGGTTACAAACTTGAGAAGTGGCATAGCCAAGGTGTTCTGATGCCAAGTCATGTGCTTTTATCCACTAGGCCATGCTGTCTTTTCCATCTGTGCTCTGACTGGGTAGCCAGTCATGGGCAGTCCACATCTGTGTCTGGGCTAGGTAGACAGGGAAACCCTGGCTCCTGGGTTGCAATGACTCAAAGACAAACCGAGGTGTTCCTTAGCCTCCTCCATACTCACTCACCCTTGGGGGTTGAGTGACATATGTCAACTCTTTTGGGGGTCTAGGTCTCAAGAAAACAACCTTATTCTTGAAGAACTCCTGATATGGGAGAAACTGCCCTGTTCTGCAGGAAGATGCATCTGGGATGAGGTTGGAGAAGGACTCAGAGAAAGCAAACACAGGCTCCATTATGGAGCCAGCTTCTTTAGAGATAGTTTAATCTTTGGCAAGCATTTTGTTTTTCTAGCCCTTTAATCCTGAGCCTTAGTTTTTGGAAGGGAGGGAGGGTGGCTGGGAGTTTAGAGATGAGGGGACAGAAGTTTACAGCAGATCACATGGCCTGAACACACTTGGGCAATGTACCCTTGAGGAAGAAGAGTGGGGTGAAAAGGCTGGGCCTACCTAGGGCGGGACAGGCAGGGCAGGAGGAAGTAGCCCTGTGTAGGAGAGTTGTGGACTGGGTGTAGCTGGGAGCCCACAGCAGTAAAGTCTGGTAGGAACTGAGATAGGCTTGCAGCGGAGCATTGAAGAGTGTGGTGGTCTGACACTGAGGTTTGGTGAGTCAGCACTAGCCAGGATGGCTCTCCTGTCCTTGACTTTGCCCTGGGCACCCTTGCTCTTTATGACTTGGATAGATAGCCAACAGGTTGGCTTATCCATTTGCTGCTTACATAGAACCAGCAGGGATTTGCACCTGATGGGCTGAGGCAGAATCATAACCAGGAAGATTGTAGATTAGAACAAGGGATGAAACAGGACAAGAAATACATTCAGAATTACACAGGAGTGGGGAGACTTAATTTGGCTCCAGGTTAAGTTATGATTATCAGCATAGACCAGCAGTAAAAGGGCTGCTGAAAATTAAGGAAGCCTCTCAGGCCACATTAATGGTGGCTTGACAGAGAGGGAACAGCTCCACTGTTCAGGTCAGAATATACCAGGTACACTCAGGGTCTGGGAGTGACACACAGAGAGAGCCCCAGCCTCAGAGCCTTCTACACCTGAGAGTAGAAGGGACCTGTCCTCAAAAAGGTAGCACACTTGGACTGTGTGATCCTGAGGGTGGGTTGGGCCCCCTGTCCTGAGCTAATTGGAGGAATGGCCATTGAGAGGTTGGGTTTGTTTTTCCTTGGGGCCTAGGACCTTGCTGGGGAGGGCCTGGTCCTGGGGAATCAGGAGGGCCATCCTTGGGCTTCTGAATTGCATAACTTTCCCCTCTAAACTCTGCTGTCTTTATGGTATCGTACAACTCCTCTGTCTTCCAGCCTCAAGTATGCTTTCTCCACCAGGTGGTGGACTATTTTCTGAAGCTCCCGGGCTGTTCAGAACTGTCAGTGGCTCCTGGGCCATTTCATCCAGGCTAAGTACCTCTGTCCATCTTTTCAGGGCCTCTGGGACCGCTTGGTTCCACTACAGTTCATCCCTAGTGTACCATCTAGCTGAGCTCCCAAAGGCAGACTGGAACTGAGTCCTGTCTGACTTTCTTCCAAGTTGGGCACTTTGGATATTCCTAGTAAAAATGTCATTGGTGCTTATAAGTCATAACTAGGCTGAGAGAAGGAGAGCCCCAGGAAAGGCAAGTTGGACTGAGCCAACCTGACTTCTCCCCCACGGCCTCTCCTAGGATCGAGAGGAACGGAAGCTGCTGCTGGACCCTAGCAGCCCCCCCACCAAAGCCCTCAATGGAGCTGAGCCCAACTACCACAGCCTGCCTTCTGCTCGCACAGATGAGCAGGCCCTGCTTTCTTCCATCCTTGCCAAGACAGCCAGGTGAGCATCACAGGATGAAGCCTAGGGCAGAGCTACTCCATACAGATTAAAGGTTGGGATAGAGATTGCTGGGCTCAGGATATGGGGCTGGGACAAGGTCAGTGGGAAGAGGTGCCTCTGAGCCCAGCCCTGCTCCAGTGGGCCAGGCAGGGCCACTGGTGTCAGATAGCCCTGGAGTCAGGCGCCTGGCAGTGAGTCTTGTCTCTCCCGGGAACACCTGTCATGTCCTCTCTGTCTCCTCCCCCCAAAGCAACATCATTGATGTGTCTGCTGCAGACTCCCAGGGCATGGAGCAGCATGAGTACATGGACCGGGCAAGGCAGTACAGGTGAGCACCTGGCCAGCTTGGGTCCCTCAGGCTACTTGGGCTCTTCCCCTACCCCTCTTCCCTGATCCAACTTTGGAGCCTTGACCCCATTTTCAGGCTTGTTTGGATACTGCCCAAATCACTTGGATGCTTTAGTAGATGTTCATGTCAGGTCTTTTTGCCCTATTATGCTCTTGAGGGTGCTGAGGTCAAGGGAGGTGGGCATAGAGTGAATTTGTAGTGTGCTGAGACCCCCTGTGAGCCTGCTTCTCTGCCTAAAGGGAGAGAGGCTGGGCTGGGTAAAGCAGACTGGCATGACTCACTCCACACCCATTCCTCCCTCTTGGCCAGCACCCGCTTGGCTGTGCTGAGCAGCAGCCTGACCCATTGGAAGAAGTTGCCACCGCTGCCGTCTCTTACCAGCCAGCCTCACCAAGTGCTGGCCAGCGAGCCCATCCCCTTCTCCGACTTGCAGCAGGTGAGCCACCCCTGACCCCAGCCCAGCCCAGCCCACCCTTCCTACACTGCCCAGGGTATGGCAGAAGGGTTCACCCTCCCATCCACCAAGGAGGTAGGGAAGTGGATTTAGAGGCCCTGGTAGCTCGTGGGCCCCGACTCACTCCCACCTCACTCTTGCTTTTTATATTCTTATCTCCTCCCCTCAATCTCTATTCTTTTTTCTCCTTTCTTCTTTTCCCTTCTGTCTTTCCCATCCCTTTCTCTTTTGCTTCATGTCTTCATCATTCCCTCTTCCTCGCTCCTGATCTCCTCTCTCACCTCTCTGTTCCTCTCCCTGACCTCTCTGTGTCTCAGGTCTCCAGGATAGCTGCTTATGCCTACAGTGCACTTTCTCAGATCCGTGTGGACGCAAAAGAGGAGCTGGTTGTCCAGTTTGGGATCCCATGAAGAGAGGGGTCCTTGGACAGCTCTTCTCCTCTCGTCACCCCATCTCCACCCCACCACCCCTGGCCCCCAACCTTACTGCGGCTTATACAGTACCCTAACCTGCTACTAATCACAGAGAAGAATGTGGAGGAGGAAGAGGAGAGCAAGGCTGTAGGTCTGAGCAAGTGAGAACGAAGCAAGGGAGGGTAGAACCGTTTGGAACTGGCCTTCAGAGCTCTGGCCAGGGGTGGGGTGGGGACCAAAAGGACGGGGACTGGTAGATCTTCATAGTCACTGGGAAGGTGGAGGTACCGCTGTGGGGGTGGTGATCACCAGGGGGCCAAGGGGCCCCCTTCCCACCCCTTCTCTTAGCCTCAGATTCACTCCTGTCTCCCTCTCCCTGACTTGGTGCTAACATGCACCTCACTAGGGTTTGTGACCAGGGTCTGGATGAGCTTGAATTTGAATGAATTGAGTTTGTATTTCTAGCACCCTGGGTTTTTACATGTTTGGTTTTTCTTTTTTGTTTTGATTTGTCTCTCTTGATAAAGGAAATGTATTCATCTGTGTGCCGGTTCCAGCCCCTCTGTCCTGCCCACCAGCCTGCTATTTATTTCTGGCAACTCAAGTCTATGAGCAGTGAGGTGGGTGGAGGGGGTATCCTCTAGTGGCATTAAGGCAGAGTCCAGGAGATAAGGGAGTTCAGTGTTCCCAAGTCTTAGCTGAGACGTGACCTGGGTTAACCTCAAATTGGATGATAAGACTGTGCTTGTCCTTTCTCCAGTGATGGAGATACTGTCAAGGCTGAAGAGACTTGAATCTGGGGCAGCTGTCACTGCTGGGGCCCTGTCTTGGACTCTGGAATTACCAGCAGCCTGGCGGGGCGAGGAGGGGGACAGGCATAGGAACCAGACCAAGCTCTGCTGATCTGGAGTCAGCAAACAAATGTTTATGCAGAAGAATCTTTTTATCAAATGAAATATTAAGCAGAATCCCAAAATATAAAACATAGGAGTGGAACTACTCTGATCTGATTGAAGTAGGGTTGAGAGATCACAGCCCATCTTCTTGGCCTCGCGTCATGGAAGCCTGAGGCATCTCCGCAGAACTTTGGTGCTCTGTGAAGAGTTTGGATATTACTGATCGACTCTAACCCCGGTATATCTGAGCTGAAGAGTAAAAAGGAGCCCAGAGAGGGTAGATAACTTTCCCAAGGCTATGCAGCAAACCCAGGAGTCCTGTGACTGAGAGCAGCAGGCCTTTTCCTCCAGTGCCTCCCTTGCAGTGAAGTAGGACCAGAGTTACTGGCAGTTGTGTAAGTAGGAGGGCACATCTCCAAGGTACAAGTTACTTCTATTCTGCTGAACAGCTCAAATCATTTATTGGCAGACCAAGTTGACCATTCTCAGACCTATAGGAATGCTGGGGTCTTGGGAACCTCAGAGTACATTCTGCTTGATCCGGGCCTTCTTGGGCTTGATGTTCATGCGTTTCCAGACTTCAGCTGTGGTGCGGTCTGCTTTGGTGACCCCACTGAAGTCGAACGTGGTGATCCGGGGCACAGTGCACAGCACGTATTGCCTGTGGGGAAGACTTGGGCTGGGGGCCAGCCCCCCTCCCCAACCAGAATCCCCTTCCCCCTCCACCAGTTGCTGCTATTTTCCCTGACTGCAAGGAAGGAGGGATTTGAATGTGGTTTGGGGGAGATGGGGCTTATACTGACAGCAAGAAATACTTTAAGACCTGCTTTTCCACTCTCTGGCCCTAGCAGGGCAGAAGAATAGTCTTGAATTGTTTCTCTCTCTCTTCCCCCTTTTCCTCAGGGGACCCTCGCTAGAACCCATCTCCAAGGGCAAGGCACTCACCTATACCCCTTCTCTTCCTCCACGGGATTCCCATGAAGTGTCAGGCTCCGGAGCCGAGGGAGGACAGCTAGTTTATCTACCTCCCCTAGGCGCTGGATGCTGTTGCCATGGAGATAGAGGACACTTAGGTTGAGGAAAGTTGTCAGGACCTGTTGGGGAAGGAAACCGAAAACCAGGCTGGACAGGGTCCTGTATCTATGCTCAGGACTGTCCTGTGGGTAGAGAAGGAAGAGTTTGAGGAATAATTTGCCCTCCACCCCCCATAGCCATACTGGATGACTCTAACCTACTTTTGTTTACCTTTTAAGGGGTACAGGGTCATCACACTGAAATACAGCCGTGATTCTCAGAGGCAGGAGGTATGGGCTTGGGTCTCAGCTCTGCCACTGACATGCCAGATGACTGGGCCTGTCCCTGCCTTTCCCTGGACCTCAGTTGCCCCTTCATTGAGGACCTTTCCAGCTTTGATGATCTAAGATTCTGTCTATCACAGCAGGGAGACAGAAACACGAAGCATCATACTAGGCAAATAAGAGAAACTTAAAAAATATTAGTTGAATTGAGATCACTACACTAGGGGAACAGTTTCTAGGTCATGCCTCAGCTTTTCTCCACCACCCACCCCCGCCCAGGGATCCTGCATAAGAAGAAGGGGCCAATTTTGTTTATTTCTTCAAACTTGAGTCTGAGTTCATGGAAAGCAAGTGCTGTACTTTGACTACTTGATTCTTCCCCAGCAAAACTGCACACAAGACAAAACGGATGCCCAATAATGAGAGCTACCATTTTATTGCAGCCTCCTATGTGCCAGTTGGGTTTTTTAAATATTGTCATTTAATTCTCACAAAACCTTAATGAAGCTGGTATGTAATCCCCATTTATCAGACAGGGAGGCTGAGGTTTTGAGAGGCCAGGTAACTGCCCAAAGTTACACAGCCAATAAGGTAAAACTAGGGCTGGAACTGACATGTGTCTGACCCATAGCCATGTGCTTTGCACCACACCATGCTGTATTGCTACTTCCTTAATGACACGGGAAGTGGAGAGGCTCGGTGCTGGACAGGGTAGCATTAGGCCACCCTGATGACTCTTAGGGCTGGAAACTCACAGGGTCAATGGAAGTCAGGTCATTGAAAGACAGGTCGATCCAGGCTAGGTTCTCTGGGTGCTCCAGCAGTTGTGAGACCACCTGGCTGAAGTCTCTCAGGTCATTGAGAACATTGTTGTTCAGCCACAGGGACTGGGTCAGCGACTTCCCTGACTTTGAGTGCCGCAGTGGCCGTAGCCCTGTCCTTGGCTCCTCACTTGTCAGATCTGCAGGGGCAGAGTGAGGCATGGATATATCTTCATTGCTTTCCTGGCATTGAGGTATGGCAGGGCCAGGGCTTTGTGCTTGCTCTTCGTGTGACCCTATCTACTGTCAGCTCAGGACCCTGTCCCAAAGGACCCAGCAGTTCATAAGCTTGGACTAAGGGCTTCTTGGACTTCTCATCCCAAACTCTTGGTTTTGCAGTCACATGGTTCTCTCATGTATTGCCTCATTGGGTCCTTTGTATAGCACCCCTGTGACGGGGGGTGGGGGGGTGTCAAAACCACTCACATTTTATAGATGAGGAAACTAAGAACCAGAGTTGTTGGGCTTGGACCAAAATGATAGCACAGAATCCAGAATTATCTACTGGTAGAGTTTTTAGTATAACACACTCTGATGTCCTTCCTCTTTTCCATTAATGTCGAGTACCTACTATGTGCCAGATACTTGATAAACAGTGGTGAGCAAAATGAGACATAGTTTGTGCCAGGCTTTGTGTGAGTAGCAGGGCAGGTATAAAGCAGATGTTTGTGCTCTAAAGGAGCTCATGTGGGCCTGATGGAAATAAACTGGCAGTATTGTGTGTTAAGTGCTATGTAATAGTCATGGAAACAGAAGAGAGGTTCCTAACCCAGCCTAGGAGAGCTCAGGGAAGTTTCCCAGAGAAGGTGATGTCTAAGCTGGATCTCAGTGGGTTAGGCATAGAAGGGAGGAAAGGGTAAGGGAACATGAGCAGAGGCCCAGAGGGGTGAGTGTGAGTGTGTGCATGCTGCACGGGGGTAGCAAAGAGACAAGCCTAGTTATGAAGGCCTTAAATGGCAGACTAAGGAGCTTGGATTTTACCCTGTAGGTGATAGGAAGCCAGTAGAGAGTTTAAAGCAAAGGAAACGATTCCACATTTTCATTCATAAAGAAAATTTTGAAGCTTTACTGTAGAGTATGGATTTTAGGGGGGGATTGGGACTAGAAAACCAATTTGTCAGTTTCAGTCATCCAGACAAGAGATAAGAGGGGCCTGAAACAAGACGGGGGTAACAGGGATAGAGAACTGTGTGGGAGGTACAATGACTGGGTGGTTGACTGGACGCAAAGGTAGAGGACCATTCTGGTTTGGGTGACTAGGTGGATACCAGTTTTATTAACTGATAAGGAATGACAGAAAGAGGAACAGGGATGGAAAGGTCATGAGTTCAGGGTTGACCTTGGTGTGTTTGAGGTACCTGTGGTACATCCAGTTGGAGTAGCCAAGCAGGCAGTTGGATATGTAGGTCTGAAGCTCAGGAGACAGACTTGAGAATCATTAGCATAGGGGGTGTACAAGCAGGGGAGTAGATGAGATTCCCCAGGGAGAGAAGTTAGAGAGGAAGAGGGTCAAGGAGGGAGAGGGATCAATGAGAGAAATTAAAGAGTCAGGGAAGGATAGGGAGAGCCAGGAGAGTTGCAGTTTTAAAGATACACAGGGAGTTCATTTGTAGAAGGAGTGAATTCCAGGAAGATAAGGACTGAAAAGTAGTTTTGGCAACTAAGAAGTCCCTGGTGACCACAGTGAGGGCTGTTTTCAGTGAAATGGCAAGGGATTGGGGACAAGAGCCAGACTTGAATTTGAGAATGAATAGAAGGAAAGGAAATACAAGCAGGTAGCATAAACAACACACTGAAAACTTGGCTGAGGAGGAGAGGGAATAGGGTAGAGGTTGGAGAAAAGATGTTAGAACCCATCTGTATGGACTCTTCCCTCCCCCATTTTCTTTCTTTCTTTTTTAAACAAATGAGCTCCAGAGAGATGATGGGCCTTACCCAAGCTCACAGTCTGCGGCAGAACCACACCAGAGCTGACTCTTTTTCCCATTGATTACTAGTCCAAAGCTGCCGTCAGGGAATAAAGTACTTAGGATTTTGCGAATCTGGCCAACCTATCTTCACGCTCCCCTCAGCCCTCTTACTGGACACACTTCCTCACTTCTCCACCCCCCCACCCCCTGCCCCATTAACTTCCTCTCAGCTGCAGGTCAAGTAGCATCCACCAGAGGGCTCTGCCTGAGTCCTGGAGAGAGCAGGATCTACAGTTGGGGCCTGAGATTGCCACGAAGTGGCAGAAGGGGTCTGTTTGCCTCACTGAAGCACAGTACCTCAGTCTATGAATAAACTCAGTTCACGAATGACCCCACACACGTACCTCCTTACTGAAAACCCCAAGATGAAATGACAGATGAATAAAAGTTAAAATAAGCCAACTTGTGGATAAGCACCCAGTCTGATAAGGCAGCAGCTTGGGAATGCTTCTAACATAGATTGATGCCAAGGTCAAAGGAAGTCACTAGTGGGATAGGGTTGCCTAAAACTTGAGACTGTCTGGAACCACTATTGATCAGGGATGGGGAGGGGTATCCAGGCTGCTATAAGTTACTGCTGCCCTCAGACTTCACCAGGGCACTGTACTGCATGAGGACCTCTGTCAAAACTTACTGTTCAGAGTAGGCCAAGGGCACTGGGTCTGAAAACAGGCCCATGAATATCAAAGCTCAGAACTGAGGGGAGGGAGCGGATGTGGCTCAAGCAGTTGAGCGCCCACCACCCATATGGGAGGTTCCAGGTTCCCGCTGCCTCCTAAAGGAAAAAAGCAGACAACGAGCAAAGACAACAAGCAAAAACAATGAGCAAACAGACAAGGGAGCCATGTGGGGGTGGGGACAGGGACGAAAAAATGGGCATCCAGCCCCAGGAATACTTGGGGAAATCGTGGTCTGGTCTTCTATCTCTGAAGGTTTGCCATGCAACTTGTTCCATGTGTCCCCAGGGTGCAAGAGTCAGTTTGATATGAAGAACGCCCCTGTGTCCATTATTCCATGATGGAAGGGTTAGTGTATGTGTTTGGTGGGGGACTCTCTCAACACTAGTTTTGTGAGAAGTTAGAGGACTGTAAGTTGGAGATAGTAAAAATTAGACGCCTCCTAAAGTCACTGTTATTTTAGATTCAATGGTCCAAATACAGTTGTGCCAAGTACCCCAAATCTCTACCCTGTTTTGGTTAACCCAGCTTTAAGTAAGTATTCCAGAAGCTCTGGGGAACCTGAGGGGACTCTGGCCTTTTGGGGTCAGAATGCGCCTCTCCCTCTGCCCTTACACTCCCTGAACCAAAATCAACAAGGTGTACAATGCTTGACATAAACACACACATACATATGTATATATCAACATATATATTCAGTAGATATTTTAACAATTGAATGAGAGGGCATCTGTACAGATTATGTTTTGTGGTATGGAGTTATCTTTGGTAGTATAGCCTGTCCCTCCCCTCCTAAGGACTCCATAGAGAGCAGAGTTCTATGCCCCCCCTCAGAGCTGGGAATTCCCAGGGTAGGTAGGAGCCATACTTCCATCTGTCACCTCAGCTATCTTATATATAGCTATTATTGCAGCCCAAACCCTTGTGAAGTGTGGACTACATCAATCAGAAGCGATGCTGTGCACAATAAAGACCATGGGAGGTGGGTGTGTGCTCATGAGAGAACTGGGTTACCACTGTGGCAGATGCCAGCCCATGTAGCACCTCCTGAGGAACTAGCCACCAGCTTCCTGGGCTTAAAGGTGGCCACCAGTTGCCTGAGAGAGAAGACTAAAGCCACATAATGGGGCTAGAATATGCGGATGCAAACGTGTTCTGTGAAGACAGATGTACTGATGCTTTTACGCGACCAGATAACAAAAGCCAGGGCTGGCCGAACTTTTCCTGGGAAGAACTGATGACTCCTTAGGAATATATTGCTGAGAGCCCTGCATCCCTTCCTAAAGGGTACTAGCCACCCCTTTACAAATATATTGAATGGTAAATGGGAATGAGTGTAGGCAGTGATAGAACCTGCAATAAGTGTGGGTGATCATGAATCAATTTGGATATGGCTAAAATGAATATAAGAAATTTGTCAATAAATGTTTAAACTGGGAACCTGCCAGTTTGCTAACAAGACCCCTCATGTTTTACAACCAGTGATCAGAAAAAGCATGTCCCCAGAGGAGATAGGGTTTTGCCTGCTGGCTGGGACTCTGCAGCAGCCTGTGTTTTCCTTTCACTGGATTCCTCCTATCTCAAGGTTAAAAACAGGAGAATAAAACTATTAACCAACAGCTTGCCTTCCTGATTTTCTCCCACCCGAGTTTTCTGCTATAGCCTGGCTTCTTCTGAAGATTATCCATCAGCTGTCTTGAGCCCCCTGGTTCCTTTCAAATTTGCTGCTAATTTTTAAAAAAAAGGCCAAACCCTTTCATTTCCACTCCTTATTTCCCTACTCCCCCCCAAAGACAACAAAAAAATCTGCAAGCATACAGGACGGAGCTCTTTAGGCTTTTCAGTAGGAGCCTGTGGTTTCTCCCTTGGGCCCACAGCAGGCCTGCTGCCATGATGCGTGGAGTGCTGTGCTCTGTGGGCTGACCTTGGATGATGTGAATGCTTCTGAAGGAATAGTCCAGGGGGGGCTCCTGCACCGAAGTCTTCATATAGTCCCGTCTGTTCATATCTCAGGCCATTGTCATGTGCAAGCATGGGCCCTGGGAGTCCGGGTGCAGCCTGGGAGGACAGAGAAGGACTGGTGTTCTGGGCACAAGGGGCATCAGCCCTCAAGCTTTCCCATAGCCCTTGGACTCTCCTTTCTACCCACTACTCCAGGCCTGCCTGGCGACATTTCCATTTTTATATATCAATTGTGATTCCTTGCGTTTGAATGGTACTTCCTATTTCTCAGGGTACCTTTATCTCTTAGGGCTCATTTGATAGTAATAACTCCCATATCCACTTTCCAGATGAAGAAACTAAGACCCAAGTGGTGAAAAGACTTGCCCAAAGTTAAGCCAGTAAGTCAGTTGTGGACTGTATTCATAGTTTCCTAAATCTGACTTTGGGCCTTTTTCTCTACCCCACTGTGGTTACCATGGAGACCATCTTGGTACTTATCCTCTGGTGACATCAACTGGACTGTCTATGACTTAACAAATGCCTAAGGGTCAGCACTGGATCTGGTGTCAGAAAGTCCTTTGCAGTCTGACCCAGCTGGGGATTTGCTACTTTCTCTGCTCAGCCTGTCAGCCCCATTACCTTTCTGTACACAGACCCTACTTTCAGCCACATCCTGAGTGTAGTCATACATATGTATACACACACTTAAAACCAGAGTCTATCTCACTGTCACTCACCTGTCACTGATGCCTGAAATGCCATCATTAGGGATTCATTCCTTTGGGTTCAGGGATTGTTCCCTGTTAAAATGGAAATACCCCCTGAGAGGGTGAACATAATGTTATCAGTCATTTACAATGCGGTGTGTTATTTTATCACACCCTTTCCAACTTGTTAGCTATAGTAAAGCCAAAAACAGGTTTGACTGGAGACTGGGGAGAACCATGAGAACCTACTCACCTGGGGAGAAGAGGACTGAAGACACTTTACCAAAGGGTTTTCAATGTGACAACATATAAAAGACAAATTGACAAGGACAAGTACGCATCTAGTCAACCTCCTTTTCTCCATCCAGTTATCACCTCCTTTGGATTTACTATACTACTTACTCTACTTGCTTTCCAAAAGGCTTCAACATCATTTACAATAATACATTCATAAAATAGGACAATTTGTAGAAGAGTGCTGACCACTCTTGAAATTACATGTAAGCCACACATGTAATTTAAAATTTTCTACTAGCATATTAAAAGTCAAAAGAAATGTGTGAAGTTAATTTTAATAGTATTTAACCCAGTACATCCAAAATATCACTTCAACATGTAATCAATATTAAAAAATTATTTTACACTTACACTACATCCCAATTTGGACTACCTACCTGTCAAGTGCTCAATAGCCATGTGTGACTAGTGGCTACTGTACTGGAAAGTGAGATGTAGAGAATTTAAAAAAGGAAGAGAAAGATCAGAAGCCAGATTAAAGGAGGGGAGAGAGAGAAGGGTACCAAGGAATTTAGGAAACCAAACCTGTATTTAGCTCTGAAATTCCTGGCAGCTGAAGCAGAAAGGGAAACTGTGAGATGTGCGGTTCTCATCTTTTGATTCAAAGAAGCAAATATTTATGTGCAGAGACAATGAAATTGGCAAACATTCTTAACGTGGAATTCCTTTTAAAAATCTAGGCCCTAGGGAAGTGGATGTGGCTCAGGTGACTGGACTCCCGCCTACCACATGGGAGGTCCCTAGTTCAGATCCCGGTGCCTCCTAAAGAAGACAATGAGCTCATATGACGGGCAGGTGCGGCAAGCTGACATAACAAGAGACACAAGAAGAAAAAACATAATGAGAGACACAAAGCAGGGAGCAGAGGTTTCTGGTGCCTCCTAAAGACAGCAAGCTGATGCAACGGGCAGGTGCGGCGAGCTGACACAACAAGATGATGCAACAAGATATGTGGAGGAAAATCATGAGAGACAACAAAGCAGGGAGTGGAGGTGGCTCAAGCGATTAAACACCTCCCTCCCACATCAGAGGTCCCGGGTTCAGCTCCTGGTGCCTCCTAAAGAAACAAGGGAGACAAACAGACTCAGCAAGTGAAAAGAAACAAAGGGGTGGGGAGAAATAAATAAAATAAATCTTAAAAAAAAAAAAAATCAAGGCCCTAATACCTTGTAATTCAGTTTAACCTTAGATTTTTTTTTTTTTTTTTTTTTTTTTTTTGGTCTTTAACTTACGTAAGAATAGAGTACAGCAAGTTTAGAGGAACGGAAAGTGACAGTCTGAAAAAAGTCTCAGCTGAGCTTTGGAAAAGTGCTAGTTCAAATCACTTCACACCTAAATTTGCTGTCAAATGCTGGACCAGCCAGGTGGGCACTAGTCGTTGATTAGGAAAACTGGAATCTTTTATATATCAAATCTACAGACAGACAAAAAAGAACACATTACTCTTTTGCAGAACTAGAGAAACTGGTGTATGTTCTCACCAGACAGGAGCCCATCCCACTTCAGCAGCAATATCAGGTTTGAAGCCTTTGAGCAGAATTGGATACTGTTCTCAAAGTAAGAACTTTCTGCCCTAGGCTTTGGGTAAGTTCTGGGTTGGGACCCCAGAGTTCTGTAATAGTGGACATGAATTTTAGCTTAAAATATTTAAGGCCAGGTTTTTACCAGTTAGCCTCCTTTTTTTTTTTTTTTTTAAAGGTTTTATTTATTCATTCATCCATCCCCCCCTGCCGCCTGCGCTCGCGGGGTCAGCCAATCACGCCGCGCGGGCGGGCCCGCCCCCACCAGGAGGCCCCGGGAACCGAACCCAGGGCCCCCCACACGGCAAACGGGAGCCCCACTGACCGAGCCACAGCCGCCCCCCCCCAGTTAGCCTCCTTGACCATCAGAGAACTTCAGTGCAGTTTGTAAGAACTTCTGATTTGGTGTAGCACTGGCACCTGATGCATTTTTTAGGCTGAGTTATTAAAAATGGGCCCCCTGTCAAGTAACAGGTTTATTCATTAACAAATACATTCCCAATTCCTAGCACTCAGCTTGGCACATAAAATGCAGGCAATAAATATTTACTGTATGGATAATTTTTTAAAAAGTCCCAGGTAGCTGGATAAATTTGGGAAGGGTTATTAATTAGTCTTGTTTATTTAAACAGTAGCCCAGCCTGTGAGCTAGTATGTACTATTTGTCATCTAACACAGAACCTGACTTACAACAGGCACCCAGGAAGTGTTTGAAGGATGAATGAATGAGAAACTCTGCCAGATAAAGGGATTTCTGTTTTGGGAGAGTTGATGCTAAGCTGAAGCTGCTCCTTCTAACAACTGGCTCCCAGGTTCAGCTGTTTCAGTCCACTCCTCATTCACAGAAAGATAGTCAATTCAATTCTGCAAACATTTGTTGAATCCCTGCTGCTCTATGTCTGACCAGAAGGAATGAAGCCAAGAAATAAATAATAAAAACCCCATATTCTGTCACAAGCACAGAAATACCTGCTGGATTCCTATTGATTGTGACAAACCAGACTGCACCCAGTTCCAAGTAGTAGCTGCAAATAACTTTTTTACATGCAAAAGTTAATATGATAGTAAATACGCTCTCACGTTTTCAGTCCTCAGCTCAAGAGTTCCCTCTTCTTTTCCAGATAAAAATGATTATTGTGCCCTGTTTTAGACTGGTTGCCTTAATGATCCTTAGTCATGGTTTCTCCTTGTATTCAGCCCTTTGCCCTATGACTTTGTAGTTCCATCCAACTCTGATCTTTGCCTGTGCCATGAGAACTTGGCTGGCTAGCAGGAGAGATGAGAGAGACATGTGAAAAAGAGCCAGTGATCGCAGCTGAGGCTGGCCCAGAGCCAGCCTGCCCCCAGTCAAGATCAGGAGAGTAACCCAACACACAAATGACTGCAGACACATTCATGAGCCCAGCCAAGACCAGAAGAACCACCCAGCTGACTCAGAAACTTAGAAGCAATAATAAGTGCATATTTATAAGCCACTATGTTTCTGGGTGGTTATGCAGCAACAGTGAACTGAAACACCCCCCACAGTATTTTTTTTTTTTTTTTTTTGAGGGGCTGGGATTGAACCCAGGACCTTGTATGCGGGAAGCCAGCATTCAACCACTGAGCCACATCGGCTCCCCTGAATTGGTTTTTCTGTTTGTTTGCTGGTTGTTTTTGTTTTTAGGAGGCACCGGGGACTGAACCTGGGATCTCCCATGTGGGAGGCAGGCGCTCAATGGCTTGAGCCACATCCTCTGCTCCCCCCCAATTCTATTTTTTTTTTATATACGAATATAAAGTTTCTTGTAAATATGTACAGTCTTTTGAGCTAGTTCTAACACAAGAAGCATTTCACAAATGAGACGCACACCCCCCGTTCTATTTTGAACAAAATTGGGTCGCAATCTGTTTTCTCATCTGTCATCTGTCACAAACCCTACTTTGAGAGCTGTTGTATATCCTGCAGCAGGTAATCAATAAATGTAAGCAGTTGCACTGTCTGTTCTTAGGACAGGACAGTCAAACTTCTTTCTTTGACCCTGTTTTGGTTGTGCAAAGAATGGGTATTCAATAACTGCTTTATGGACAAATGACAAAATGAAAGAAGAAATGAGGGAATAAATGAATGATATCTTCAAGGTGAAACATAGTGGGTCTACCTGCTGAGGAGAACTGAAGCCCTGATGCTGTCTCAGGCCTGTGGCTATGTTTTTGGAGTCAGTCCTTCCCAGCTGCCATTCTGCCTTATGACCAGATCTCAGAACTTTCCTCATCTGACCAGACTGACCTGATGAATGACAGGGCTAGGGGGATCCCTGCCTTGTTTTGGAATTGGAATTTTTCTTTTCCAAATTGGAAAATTTTTAACCTGTAAAAGTTAATATGATAGCTGAATGAAGTCGAACAACATAAAGTACATCAAGTAGGAACTGAAAGTCTGGATCTCCATCTTACTCTTCAAGGACCAGCACTATTAGAGTACAGCTTCCAGAAATGTGTATATAAACAAGATTATGTATATTTTTATACAACCAAATACATACTCTATTCCTTTGCAAGGCTATTTTTTCTCTGCAAAGTTCTGTAGACTCCTTTTAATGGCTAAGGAGTAAGCCATCATTCTTTAACTTTATTTACTTAATTTAGCTTTAACCAATCCCAAACTTATGCAAATTTGCTTTCAGTTTTTGAAGATTACAACTGGGATTTGATTCGTTGATAGCGTATTCTTGCTCTCTCTCTGACAAACAACATGATGGTTCAGGAAGGTATGAGGAATAATCCACAACCTGTGACAAGAGTTCTTAACCTTTTTTGTTCCACAGACCCCTTTGCCAGTCAAGTGAAAAACACAGACCCCTTACTAAGTCCAGGCTAAACTGTGTATTACTTAATAAATATATCACACCTGCACCAACACATCCCCACAAGAATGGGTTTTTTTTTTGAATTTCAATTCAAGCTCACAGACCTCTGGTTAAGAACCCCTGCCCTGAGAGGATCTGATGAGAGAGTCAACTGGCTTAGAGAGGTGTCTGTTCATGGGCTACAGGTAGAAAAAAGGTCAAAGAATATCAGGAAAAGTCTGCCAAGTAATCTAATGTATTCTGGGAGGTTGCATTCCCAGCTGCCCAAGGGAGGCCCAAGATTTAACAAAGCTGCCCTGCCCGCCTCTCCATGTCTCAATGTTTGAGATTATATACATAATCTTATCTTCATCTCCAATTCTGCCATCCGGCCAAATACAGCTACTTGCAGTAAGTTCCCTAAACCTACCTCTGGGCCTCTGCACTTACAACTCTCTCTGCTTGTAACACAGTTTCCTCTTTGCCTCTTTTGCCTTGCTAATTCTTTAAGACTCAGCTCAGGTGTCACTTTTTCTGAGGAGCCTACCCTTATCCCCAAACCTAGATGTGGAACCTCTATTCTAGGCTTCCATGGCACCCTATATACTTATTGCCATGGCAGCACTCATAACATTATATTATAGTGATCTGTTTATTATCTGCATGTCCATAAACTCCACCGGGGCAGGAACCATGTTTTTCTCATGGCTGTATCCCTTCAGTGGTGGCAAGGAGTAGGTATTTAACAAAACAAATCAAAAGTTGCAACAGTGAATAGTATTATAATGAAGAGGAACATGATGTTGCTATAATTGAGGGATCTGACCTAGTCTGAGCCATTAGGGAAGACTTTCCTGAAGAAGTGATGACTGAGAGAAACCTGGAGGATAAGGACAAATTAACTGTAGCAGGGGGGAAAATGAGCATTCTAGGTAAAAGTAATAGCATGTGCAAAGTCTGGGAGGTTATTTGGAAATTCTGAAGACTTCAAAGAGGGCCATATAACTGGAAGGAAGAGAAGGAGGGGAACATATGGTTACATTGGAGGCTGGAGAGGTGGGCAGGAACCAGGCTGAGATGTTGCTTTACGGTAAGTGCAATAGGAAGTCACAAAATTTTATTTTATTTATTTTTTTTAGTAATCAACGGGTTTTATTTTCCTAGAACTGAAATCATCTACGGTTCTCAGAACTAAACTTCCAAAGCTACAGTCAGCAAACAAAATATATTTTAAAATAGGGTTGGGGGCGGTGGAGTAAATAAGATCAGATTTGCATTTTTAAGGATTACTCTGGCTGTCGTATGCAAAATAGCTGGGAGGGAAGGCAGGAAGGATGTGGGTAGACAGGTGATGGAGTGATGGTGGTTAGGGCTAGAGAAAAGATATTTAGGAAGCAACTGACAGGACTTCATGATGGATGGGAAATGGAAGAGGTCTTAAGATAAATCCTGGGTGTTTGGCTTGAGTACATGGGTGGAAAGAGGTGAGAACACTGGAAGAGATCCAGGCTTGCAGGAGATGGTTGAGATGTATAGAAATTAGGAGTTCAGTTTCAGAACATGAGTTTGGGTTACCGTTGACATCCTGAAGGAGAGTCAGTTGGCTATATGGATCTGAAGTTTAGAGTGAGGGTTGGGCAGGAGATAAACACTACATGTGGTAAATAAATTGTGGATGTGGTTGAGAGCACCCAGAAGAGAATACAGAGTGAGGTGGGAAGTGGGCATAGATAGTAAGTGAACTGATCAGGGCCAGCTAGAGGCCAGCTACTCATAGACATGGGTGCTGTGTTAACCAGACTGTTTTCCTGTTTAATTTACTTAAATCTGGGGAAGCGGCTGTGGCTCAATCAGTAGGGCTCCCGTTTACCATATGGGAGGCCCTGGGTTCGGTTCCTGAGGCCTCCTGGTGAAGGCAAGCCCGCCCGCACGGCGTGGTTAGCTGACCCAGCGAGCACAAGCAGCAAGGGGGGGATAAATGAATAAATAAATAATAAAAATCTTTAATTTACTTAAATCTGTTCCTTTGCCAGGACCTTCAGTTTCTCTAATACCCTTTCTCCATTTAAACTTTCAGGGAGATTTGAAACTCATTCAGGCTGAAGTATAAATAACCCAATGCAGGTCATACAGGTTCCTTCTCACTAGGGCAGTATAATCTACACCTTAGAACAAGTCCTTAAGCTATAGAGGTAGTAGACACAGCTAAAGAGTCTTGGCTGGAAGTTTGAGAACTAGGTGTAGTCCTGGTTCTGTCACTGGCTTGCTGTAGCCTTAGGCAAGTCACTGCTCCTCCCTGGGTTTCAGTTTTCCAATCTGTGAAACGTGGATGAATACCCTAACTCACAGAGCTGTTTTTAGTATCAAAACAGAGACTGGATGTGAAAGTGCTGGGTAAATTACTAAGTGTAATAAACCTGTCAGGGCTGTAAGAGGAATGAAGCTCTAACAGTAGAGTTTTCATAAGTAGACCATGGAGGAGGCGTAGGAAGAGGTAACTTGAGGGCAGGACCCTTACTAGGTGGGTGTGGGAGATTACTACTGACTCTGAGAAGGAGGCTCTGGAAGAGGAAGGAAGGGGCATACTTCAAGCCTCACAAAGACTCCAACATCTCCAGAATTAGGGACCATGATTTACTCCCATGTCTTGAAGAGGGACTCAGTTTCAGATCACCTAGGGTGAGGTACTTGAGGCATCCGTATTAGGGGGCCGCATAGGGTCTTAGGCACCCCCAGATCTGTATAGGTATGCATCTCAGCCCATCCTCCTTCTACCCCATCTATCTAAATGTGTGTTGTGTCATGGTCAGTGTGAAGCGGGGTTAGGATGGGGCGCGGGCGGAGGGGAGTCTCAGATGCCCTAGTTCTTCTGTTGCCCCCTCCCTTCTCCAATTGTGGTCTTGTTCCCTAGAGAGGGTTCCCTGTTGTCCCGCCCGACTCACCCGCAATCGCTGTCCCTCCAGCCTCGGCGTCCCACTACCTTAGGGTTACTCGGCGCAACTCCATGGTAACTGCTTTCGCCACCACGTCCCGGCCCGGCGCCGTAAGCGCTGCCGCGATGCCTACCGGGACCTGTAGTTTTCCCTGGCACGAACGAGTCAGAGGCGGGGTTCCACGGCCGCGGAAGGTGCTGGGATTTGTAGTTGCCTGTGGCCTCAAGTCCAGGCCGCCATCCGGAAGTTGTGACACTCCTTCTTCCGTCCCAGAGGTCCTCACGCACACTTCCTTTATCCAGGTCCTCAAGTTGCCCTTGCGTACGACAACAGCTGACAAGGGCCAATCAGAGGGCGGCGCGAGGGGGGCGGGGCCATAGTTTAAACTAATTGTGCGCTCATAGCGCTGGCGCGAGCCCGCGGCGAGGTGCGGTCCGGGGGAAGCGCGAGGCGGAGCGGGAGCGCGCGGCCAGGTAACCGGCGCGGGCCCGCGGCTGGCGTATGGCCTGGGTGGGCACCCTTAGGGATACCCAGGCCTAAAGGAGTTGCTGGAGCGGCCGGTGCGGGCGAGAGGCCCTCTTCGTAACCGAGTCTGAAAGGGGAGAACAATCGGGGTAAGGTTTGTGGAGGCGTTAGATGAGGGGCATGTCCGAGGGGGAGGAGCCGGGGGTGCCTTTAGAGGGAGGGTCTGTTTGGGGGCGTGTCTGTGGAATCCTGTCTGAGGGCGACGAGGATGGGGGATGGTCCAGGTTCCTAAAAGGCTTGTAACCGAGGGGTTCTGTAATGTGCAGTCGTCGCTTATTATTTTCAACAGTAGTAGCAGCAGCTGCAGCAAACATTTTCTGAGCACCAACTGCGGCACAGGCACTGTGCACATGCTTTATGTGGATCATCTTTTTAATCTTACTAACCTTGTTATGCTTATTATCCTCGTTTTACGGATGGCGAATCTGAAGTTTATAATGTTTAACTTGGCCAGGGTCACATAGTTGGTGCGTGGTTGGCTGTACTTAGAGTTTTGGGGAGTTAGGTATAAACGAGGACCGGGGAAGGGACTCTGGGAATGCGGCTTGTCTTGGGTGAGTCACTTATTTTAGTTTCATGTATGAAAACAGTGATTTTACCTGCCTTACCTATTTTGTAAAGGTTAAATCAGATAAGGTGTTTCGTGAAGGCATCTTGGATAGTACAAATATATCACTATAAGTAATGTAACTTTGTGAAGGTTGTGGGTGGGAGAGAGTCCAAGTGAGTTGATTCTGCTCTTCTGGGCACCCTCTGTTGCTTACTCCTGAGATAGCCCTTGTCACCCGGTGTTCTAAGAGTCTCCATGTTTGCTTTTCTAGAAAATGAGAGACAGTGTCTTTTGTCCCTGTATCCTGATGCCCACACATATTATGAGACATATGGCTATTAATCTATGCTTCGGAATGGATGAATTTTCTTGTGCTAGCTTCCCTTTCATTTAATGGCTTTTGAGCTTCAATAGTAAGCTATCCCCTTGCCTGGAATGGCACTGCTTCTTGAAAACATGATAATATTTACTTGTTTTACTTCATACTTCCCATCTCTGTCATCTGTTCCTGGTCCTGTGTTTCTAAAGTTTGTCAAGTGCATCACTCTCTGTGGTGGGCAGAACCCTTTGATAGTAAGGGAGTTGGGGTTCCCTACTTTGTGGCAATCTTTATTGCTGTGAATAGGTAGGAAACCTGGGGGGACATTCAGATCAAGTAAGGTAGCCTTTTTTTTTTTTTAGGATTTATTTTATTTATTCTCCCCCCTCCCTTCATTGTTTGTGCTCACTGTTTGCTCTTTGAGTCCATCTGTTGTGCTCTGTGTCTGCTCGTGTTCTCTTTAGAAGGGACTGGGAACTGAACCCAGGACGTCCCATGTGGGAGAAAGGCACTCAAGTGATTGAACCACCTCCGTTCCCCACTGTATTGTATCTCTCATTGTGTATCCTCTTTGTGTCTCCTTGTTGCATCCTCTTGTGTCAGCTCACCGTGTCAGCTTTCTGTCTTGCTCATCTTCTGTAGGAGACACTGGGAACCAAACCCGGGACCTCCCATGTGGTAGGCAGGCACCCAAATGCTTGAGCCACATCCGCTTCCCTTTTTATTTTTTAAAAATTCAAAGTAGATTATTTATTTGTTTATTTATTAGGAGGTACTAGGGATTGAACCCAGGACCTCATACATGGGAAGCACTTGCTCAAACGCTGAGCTACATCCACTCTCCATAAGGTAGCTTTTAATCAGCAGGCATGGGTGTACTATATATGTTCTCTCCTCCTCTGTTCCTATGTGGTATTGTCTCCTTTGAGAGGAAGGAGCACATACTTTTTTTGTAAAAACTTCCAAAGTACTTTTGGCTCAGATTCAAGCAAATGATGACTAATTGCAATGCCTGAATCTTAATCCAAAGCCAAAAGCTGTACTTTCCGAAAGCTGGAAGATCTCACCTGCGAGCTCATATAAAAAACATTTGTTGAGAACGTTCTTTTTTTATTTGTGAAATAGGAGAGTAGGAAGACTGCCTTGAACTAAGCTTGAGTTCTAGAATTGTTAGGATGGGGGCTAAGCCCTGCTTCAGATGGCTGAACAGAGTTGATCAGGGCTTATTTTGACAGCAGTGTCTGGTAAAAACCCTATGGTCAGAAGGCCATTTAATTCAGCCTCTTACCAATTGTGCAATAAACATACCAAAAGGTATTGTCCAGGCTCAAAATGAACACTTCCAAGAATAAGACCGCTCCAGAAGGTAGTCCATTTCAATGTTGAGCAGTTTTTATTAATAATTATTGTTTTGCACTGTCACTAAAATGATTGCTTAGTTTTAACCATACATGTTTGTTTTTTCACCCTTTTATGCAATTTATTCCTTTCATGTCGAATAATTGTTTTTTTCTGATGGGATTCTGTTAGTGGTAAACACTGTCTTTGTCTGAAAATGTTTATGTCATAATCAGTCTTTTTTAATTTTTTTGGTTTGATTAGGTTTATTTTAAAAATGTGGAAATGAGTTGATGGTAGCACATTACTGTGAATTTTTTTTTTTTGAATAAATATATACATTTCTCAATTAAATGTAATGGATACATGTAAATTTTTGTTGTTTTCTTGTTTGTTTGTTTGTTTTTTTGTGAATCAAACAATATATTACACAATATATTTGGTTCATAGTAATGCATTCATACAGTGTTTGTCCTTTTGTGTCTGGCTTGCTTTACTCAACATAATGTCCTCCAGGTTCATCCATGTTGCCATATGCTTTATGACTTCATTTCTTCTTACAGCTGCATAATATTCCATCGTGTGAATAGACCACAGTTTGTTTATCCATTCATCTGTTGATGGACACCTGGATTGTTTCCAACTTTTGGCAATGGTGAATAATGTGGCTATGAACATCGGTGTGCAGATGTCTGTTCGTGTCACTGCTCTCAGTTCTTCTGGGTATATACCCAGTAGTGGTATTGCAGGGTCACGTGGCAAGTCTATATTCAACTTCTTTAGGAACTGCCAAACAGTCCTCCATAGTGGTTGTACCATCCTGCATTCCCACCAATAGTACAGAAGTGCTCCTATCTCTCCACATCCTCTCCAACACTT
Organism: Tolypeutes matacus; assembly: GCA_026826555.1. NCBI lineage: Eukaryota > Metazoa > Chordata > Mammalia > Cingulata > Chlamyphoridae > Tolypeutes > Tolypeutes matacus. The sequence goes on along the minus strand of JAKSZT010031676.1, from coordinate 721,621 downwards.
GTAGTTCTCTGTCTTTTTAATAGTGGCCATTCTGATAGGTGTGAAATGATATCTCATTGTAGTTTTGATTTCCATTTCCCTAATCATGACTGATGTTGAGCATTTCTTCACGTGTTTTTTTGCCATTTGTATTTCTTCTTCAGAGAAATGTCTATTCAAGTCTTTGGCCCATTTTTTAATTGGGTCATTTGTCTTTTTATTGTTGAGTTGTGACATTTCTTTATATATCCTGTATATTAAACCCTTATCAGATATGTGATTTCCAAATATTTTTTCCCATTGAGTCGGCTGCCTTTTCACCCTTCTGACAAAGTCCTGTGAGGTGCAAAAGTGTTTAATTTTGAGGAGGTCCCATTTATCTACTTTTTCTTTCATTGCACGTGCTTTGGGTGTGAGGTCCAAGAAACCACCACCTACTACAAGCTCTTGAAGATGTTTCCCTACATTTTCTTCTAGTAGTTTTATGGTCCTGGCTATTATATTTAGATCTTTGATCCATTTTGAGTTGATTCTTGTATAGGGGGTGAGATAGGGGTCCTCTTTCATTCTTTCGGTTATAGATATTCAGTTCTCCCAACACCATTTGTTGAAGAGACTGTTTTTTCCCATCAGCGTGGGCTTGGTAGGTTTGTCAAAAACCAGTTGACTGTATATGTGAGGGATATTTCTGGTTTCTCAATTCTATTCCACTGATCGATATGTCTATCTTTATGCCAGTACCATGCTGTTTTGACCACTGTAGCTTTGTAATATGTTTCAAGGTCAGGCAGTGAAATTCCTCCCACATTGCTCTTCTTTTTTAGAATACTTTTGGCTATTTGGGTGCACTTACCCTTCCAGATGAATTTGGTAATTGCCTTCTCTAATGCTGTAAAGTAAGCTGCTGGGATTGTCATTGGTATTGCATTGAATCTATAAATCAGTTTGGGCAAGAATGACATCTTCACGATATTTATTCTTCCAATCCATGAACAGGGAATGTATTTCCATTTGTTTCGGTCTTTTTAAATTTCTTTTAGCATTGTTTTTGTAGTTTTCTGCATATAGGTCCTGTTCTTCCTTGGTTAAATTAACTCCTAGGTATTTGAGTCTTTTTGTTGCTATTGAAAATGGAATTTTCCTCCTGATTTCCTCCTCAGATTGTTCAGTACTAGTGTACAAAAACATTACTGATTTTTGCGTGTTGCTCTTCTATCCTGCCACTTTGCTGAACTCATTTATTAGTTCAAGTAGCTTTGTTGTGGATACTTCAGGATTTTCTAAATACAGGATCATGTCATCCGCAAACAGTGAGAGTTTTACTTCCACTTTTCCTATTTTGACACCTTTAATTTTTTTGTCTTGTCTAATTCCCCTATCTAGAACTTCTAGAACAATGTTGAATAACAATGGTGACAGTGGGCATCTTTGTCTTGTTCCTGATCTTAGGGGTAAAGTTTTCAAATTTCCCCGTTGAGTATGATGTTGGCTGTGGGTTTTTCATATATGCCTTTTATCATATTGAGGAATTTTCCTTTTATTCCTATCTTTTGAAGTATTTTTATCAAAAAAGGATGTTGGATTTTGCGAATGCCTTTTCTGCATCTACTGAGATGATCGTGTGGTTTTTTTCCTTCAATTTGTTAATGTGGTGTATTACATTGATTGATTTTCTTATGTTGAACCAGCCTTGCATACCAGGAATAAATCCCACTTGGTCGTGATGTATAAGTCTTTTGATATGCTCTTGGATTCGATTTGCAAGTATTTTCTTGAGAATTTTTCCTTCTATGTTCATGAGAGAGATTGGACTGTAATTTTCTTTTCTTGTAGAATCTTTATCTGGCTTTGGTATTAGGGTGATGTTGGCTTCATAAAATGTGTTGGGTAATTTTCCCTCCTCTTCAATTTTTTGGAAAAGTTTAAACAGGATTGGTGTTAATTCTTTTAGAAATGCTTGGTAGAATTCACCTGTGAAGCCATCTGGTCCTGGACTTTTCTTTTCTGGGAGATTTTTGATGACGAATTCAATCTCCTTAATTGTGATTGGTTTGTTAAGTTCTTGTATTTCTTGTTGTGTCAGTGTAGGTTGATTATGAGTTTCTAGAAATTTGTCCATTTCATCTAAGTTGTCTAGTTTGTTGGCATATAGTTTCTCATAATATCCTCTTATGATTCTTTTTATTTCTGTGAGGTCATTTGTAATTTCCCCCCTTTCATTTCTGATTGTATTTATTTGCATCTTCTCTTTTTTTCTTTGTTAGTCTAGCAAGGGGTTTGTCAATTTTATTGATCTTCTCAAAGAACCAGCCTTTGGTTTTGTTGATTTTCTCTATTGTTTTTCTGTTCTCATTTTTATTTATTTCCACTCTAATCTTTATTATTTCTTTCCTTCTGCTTGCTTTGGGATTGGTTTGCTGTTCTTTTTCTAGTTTCTCAAGTTGCTCAGTTAAATCTTTGAGTTTAGCTCTTTCTTGTTTCTCAATATAGGCATTTAGGGCTATCAATTTCCCTCTCAAGACTGCCTTTGCTGTATCCCATAAGTTTTGATATGTTGTGTTTTCATTTTCATTTGTCTCAATATATTTACTGATTTC
>JAKSZT010031676.1:706220-718645 GCA_026826555.1 Tolypeutes matacus | reverse complement strand
TCATATTGTTCAAGTTCTCTGTTTCCTTGTTGATCTTCTGTCTAGTTGTTCTATCTAATGATGTGAGAGGGGTGTTGAAGTCTCCGATTATTGTAGAGATGTCTATTTCTCCCTTCAGTTTTTTCAGAGTTTGTTTCATGTATTTTGGGGCACCCTGGTTAGGTGCGTTGATATTTATGACTGTTATGTCTTCCTGGTGGATTGTCCCTTTTATTAATATATAATGGCCTTCTGTGTCTCTTATAACTTTTTTGCATTTAAAGTCTGGTTTTTCTGATAGTAGTATAGCTACCCCTGCTCTTTTCTGGTTACTATTCTCATGGAGTATCTTTTTCCAATCTTTCACTTTCACCTGGTTTGTATCCCTGGGTCTAAGGTGAGTTTCTTATAAGCAGCATATGGATGACTCATGTTTTTTTTTCCATTCTATCAGCCTGTATCTTTTGATTGGTGAGTTTAATCCATTCACATTCAATGATATTACTGAAAATGCACTATTTGCTTCCTCCATTTTATTCTTTGGTTTTCATATGTCATCTTGTTTTTGTCTCTTTTTACTCTTTTGGTTATCATTTCTGCTATTCTTTCTTCTATACTCTTCTCCAGGCCTCTCTCCTGTCTTTTTCTTTCAGGTTCTAAGGTTTCCTTTAATATTTCCGCAATGGTGGATTCTTTTTTTTACTAACTCTTGGTTTCTGTTTGTTTGTGAATATTTTATACTCACCTTCATATTTGAAGGACAGTTTTTCTGGATAAAGAATTCTCAGCAGGCAGTTTTTCTCTTTCAGTTTTCTAGTTGTATAGTACCACTGTCTTCTCGCCTCCGTGGTTTCTGAAGAGAAATCTGTGCTAAGTCTTACTGGACGTCCCTTGTACATGATTGTTTGCTTCTTTCTTGCTGCTCTGAGAATTTTCTCTTTATCTTTTTTTTTTTTTTTTTTTTTTTTTAAGATTTCATTTATTTATTCATTTATCCCCCCCTCGCTGCCTGTGCTCGCTGGGTCAGCCAACCACGCCGTGTGGGCGGGCCTGCCCCCACCAGGAGGCCCCGGGAACCGAACCCGGGGCCTCCCATATGGTAAACGGGAGCCCCACTGATTGAGCCACAGCCGCTTCCCTTCTCTTTATCTTTGACGTTTGACATTCTGAGTAGTATGTGTCTTGGCATAGGTGTATTTGGATTTATTCTGTTTTGGGCACGGTGTGCTTCTTGGACACGTAAGTTCATTTCTTTCGTGAGAGTTGGGAAATTTTCAGCTATTATTTCCTCAAATACTCTTTCTCCCCATTTTCCCTTCTTAATCTTTCATAATTTGCGCTCTTCTCCTTCTGTGATACCTTCTAGATAATTTCCTTAAGTCTATCTCCTAGTACACTTAATTTACTCTTCATCTAGGTCCAAATTGCTTTTTTTTTTTTGTTTGTTTGTTTGTTTGTTTGTTTTTTCTTTGTAAATTTTTTTTTATTCTAATTTGCTTTTTGAGTTATTTTCATTAGCTAACTTTTTCATTTCTGGAAGTATTTTCATTTCTTTGGAAGTATTCAAAACTTGTTTGTCTTTTATGGAATCTTGTTTTCATTTTGTGTTTTCAATTTTTTTTATGCCTATAATTTAAATAAAGTTAATTTATAGTCTTTGTCATATATTTGAATTATCTGAAGGTTTTAGGGGCATATTCCTGTCATTTGATGGATCTGACTCTTGCCCATGATGAACTGTATCTTCAAATATTTTGTAATTTTATGTTGTGCTCATATTCAGAGGAGTATCATCTATGGCAGGGCTTCTTTACAAGGGGTCTATGAGCTTGAATTGAAATTGAAAAGATATTCTTGTGGGGATGTGTTGGTGCAGGTGTGATATATTAATACGCAGTATCATGTGGACTTAATAAGGTGTCTTTGGTTTTCACCTGACTGGCAAAGGGGTACATGGAACAAAAAAGGTTAAGAACCTCTGATCTGTGGTAATCCTATGTGGCCTGAGTTGAGGTCAGTTCTCCCTAAAGCAGCTATGTTTTTTTTAAATCATCTTTGTTTAGGAATAACTTATGTACAATAAACTTTATGTAAAGTGTAAGATGTTTACACTTGCGAAAAGCTGCCACAATCAAGATAAAGAGCGTATCCACCATCTCTAAAAGTTTTCTCATGCTTCCTTGTAATGCATCTTTCCCTTCACTTTTACCCCAGGCAACCACTCACTGATCAACTTTTTGTCACTGTAAATTAGTTTGCATTTTCTAGAAATTTATATAAAATGGAATCATCCAGTGTTTATTCTTTTGTGTCTAGCTTTTTTCACATAGGGTAATTCGAGATTCATCTATTCAGTGGCATGTATCAGTAATTTGTTACTTTTTATTGCTAACTAGTATCCCAGTGTATGGCTATATCCTGTTTTGTTTATCCATTCACCTGTTTATGGGCATTTGAGTTATTTCCAGTTTTTGCCTATTGTGAATAAAGCAGCTGTGAGCATTCACATACACATCTTTGTGTGGACATGGTTTCCTTTCGTTTGTGAGTGAAATGTCTGGGCTTAACTTATAAAAAAACTGCCCAACGGTTTTTCAAAGTGGTTGTGCCATTTTACATCCCCACTAGCAGTGTATGAGAACTTTCAGTCTTACCAGTTCTTGGTATTTTCAATCTTTTCAATTTTAGCCATTCTCATGGAGGTGTAATGGTATCTCATTATGATTTTCATTTTCATTTTCCTGATAACTAATGATGCTGAACAGCTTTTCATGTGATTATTGGCCATTTGTGTATCTCCTTGAGCAGCTTTGTGCTTGCTTCCGCTGGGCACCCAAGACTAGTCCCAATCTGGGACCAAAATTTTAGTAAATTTTCTCTACTCATGGACTTCTGGACCATAAGCTTAGTATAAATATGAACTCCAAACCCACCTATTGTATACACCTATGGTGTTTTTTTTTTAAGATTTATTTATTTATTTTACTTTATCCATTTTAAACCCCGCCCCCCGCCCCCATTTGCCGTTTTGTGTCCATTCGCTGGGCAATTCTCTGTGTCTGTTTCCTGCCCTCTCTTCTCATCCTTCTCCTCCTGTCTTCACCAGGATTCGATCCTGAGGACCTTTGATGTGGGAGAGAGGCATTCTGCCACCTGCACCACCTCAGTTCCTGGTTTTTGGTGTGTCTCATCTTGGCTCTCCCCTGTGTCTCTCTCCTGTTACATCATTATCTTGCTGTGTGGCTCGACGGGGCCTGGCACACCCACGCATGGGGACTGGTGGCCCGTGTGCCTTCTATATTTTTTATATTTTACCAGGAGGTCCCTGGGATTGAACCCAGGTCTCTCCATATGTCAGGTGGACGCCCAACCATTCGAGCCACAACCGCCCCCAACATCTATGGTTTTGAATTCCTAGACAGTTTCATTCACTAGATGAGAAAGTAAGCTTCCTTAATGTCCCTATGAACAGATTTTTTTTTTCTAATCTATCTTTTTACTGAGTGGAACCCTGAGGGTCTCAGCCTCTGTATAGGATCTTTTTTTTTTTTTGTATAGAATCTTAATTGCCTTTTGTGGGCCTAAGATCTGTCTCCTGTAACTACAAGCCTGTTCTAATTCCTTACCTTGGTAGGATAGATATGCCATCAGCTCACTGCTCTCACTTTCAGCTTCTTTGTTTCTGGTTTCTGGTATTTCCCTGACTTTCCTGTGAGCTCAGTTTATGTGTCATTTAGGATCCAACCAGGAAAACAGAAACCACACACTAGTTATTTTAATAGAGTGAACTCAATAAAGGAATTAGTTTTTAAATCCTTGTTGGAGACCTGAAAAAGCAAAAGGGAATCTTAAAGTAACTTTGATACTCATAACTACATTAAGCAGGTACTTCCTTCAGGACTGAGAAACAAAAGGAGGAGGCTGGAGTTGTCAGACCTAGAAGGCTGAAGGAATCTGCAAGAGCTGCAATCAGATTGACTGAGAAGAGGGTGTTGGATGGATTCTGCTGGTTTCTCGGGAGCTCAAAGGAGGGGTGTGGAGGAGCGGGTTCACTTGGGCTCTGCCCAGTTGATGCTGGTACTTCTGAGGGGTCGCAGTGAGGCTGGTTCTGGGAGTTTGGAAAGAAGCACGGAGGAGCCAACTGCTATTGCCAAGAAACAGCAAACCACAGGAAGGAAGTCCCTTGTAGCCTCCTCCTGCCCTCCATTTTCCCTTTAGCGCCCCTTATTGGCAGGACCTAACGGAGCCAGCTGGTAGAGGTGAAATGGTGTTGGTGGAGTCCAAACCCCAGCATCACAAAGCAGGTCATAACAGGGTAGTTGTGGAGCTTAGAGACAGTAACTTAATAACTGTCATAGGGAGGCAGCTGTGGCTCAATCAGTGGGGCTCCCGTTTACCATATGGGAGGCCCCGGGTTCGGTTCCCGGGGCCTCCTGGTGAAGGCAAGCCCGCCCACGTGGCGCGGTTGGCTGACCCAGTGAGCGCAAGCAGCAGGGGGGGGATAGATGAATGAATAAATAAAATCTTTAAAAAAAAAACATTAAAAAAATAATAATAATAAATAACTGTCATAGTCTGAAAGAATGTTTATTACATTTTACTAAGCATTTCCAGGTATATTTAGTAGGAAAGTTTTCAGGTTATCTGGTCCATTATAGCAACAGACAGTAATAACAATAGTTAACATTTTTTTTAGCATATGCTGTGTGTTAGACACTGCTCTAAGCACTTTTCATGAACTATTTCCCAAAGCTCTATGAGGGAGGTAATATTATTCCCTTTTACAAGCAAGGAAACTTAGGCACAGATAAAGTTATTTACCCAAAGCCACACGGTGTGTGTGGAGTTGGTGTTCTAACCCAAGCAGTCTGGGTTTCATGTCCCACATTCTTTAACTATATTACTACATTATGCTGAAAGTTCTTCCTTATGTCAAACCAAAATCCATCTTCTACCTTCACTCTTTAATTCTGGTTTAGTCTTCTTGGGGAATACATAAGTCTTTGCCCTCATTTGCATGATAGGCACCCATATATTTGAAAAAGCTTTCATATTGTCCCCTGGCTAAACATCTATAGTTCTTCCTCACATTTGACATGGCATGATTTCCAGACCGTTCACCATGGTTGTTGGCATTCTTCCTCTGCTTATACCAGTGAATAAGGGGGTACAGAGTTGTCCTTTTCTCCTGCAACCTAAGACTTCATTGCTGTTTGGGTAGCTCTGTAAGATTCATGGATCATTAAAAGTGTATTCAGTAACAGACAGCTTTTCCTCCACCTACCCCCATATGGGGGTCTTTTTTTTTTTTTTTTTGGCAGCCTTTTTAATATGGACTGCTGTACTAGGTCTTTTCCATCCTGGATTTGTTAGAGTCTTTTATTCTAAATGCAGGACTTTACATTTATTCCTGTTAAATTATATTTTGTTATTTTTGGTAGCAAAAACCTGTTGAGATCTTTTTGAATCCAGATTCTGTTTTATAACATTGGACTTTCTGTCCTTCACAGCTTATAATTCCATAGCTTGATAAACAGGCCTTATATGTTTTCATTCTAAGACTTCAGTAAAAATACTAACAATGATAGGTTTAAGATGCAAGCACTAGGTCACACCACTGTAGATTTACTCCAGTTGATGGAGGTTTTGGGGGAACAATTTTGACTTCCATTTGGTAAATTAGGGGAGGAACTATCTGGAAAGGGCAGGGTCTTGGCTATAATTGAGGGGAGGAGAGAGCCAAGGTTAAGTGTTGGCCATTGGGCAGTCAGTAACCCTAATAGGGGGCCACTTGGCAGAAGTAAGATAATCTGGTGGTTGTAGAGGGAGAGAGGGCATTATTGAACAGCATGCTTCGAGTTGAGGCCTCTCTTGGCATGTGTTGCCTGTCCTTTCTGTCTTATTTAAGGGCCAGTTTCTTTTTACAGTGCAGGAAATGCCAGTGATTCAGCCTTGCATATTTCTTCTGCCTTATTGGAGTCGAGGACTAATTTATTTGCATATTTAAGGTATATTTACTTGATCACTAGAGTGCCTTCTTCCTGTGACTGGCCAGAGACACTTGTTCTGCAGCCTTGAGGAGTTTTTGGTACCTGTGGCAAGGTGGATGCAATGTAATCTCAACTCTTAGCCCTATGTGTGGGCAGCATTATGTTCTGCCTTGTGAGTGGTTATTTGCCAAGCGTTCGTACTTTTGTGACGTCCTCAGTGAGAAGTGGGGTAATAGCTTTGATTTCCCCACTTTTCAGTTATTTCCTGTGGTTTGAATATGTTAGTTTTGGGGGAAATCTTGTTCCTTAAAAGTTTCCCACTGTACCTCTCATGAACTGCAGCAAAGTGGACTCTTATCTGGTTGTTGATCTTCAAAGCCCAATTTGCTTAGGTAGTCAGCAAAAAGGAAATTAGTACGTATATCTCTTATAAAGCTGAGTATATAAAGAAGTGTGTGGTCCAGGATTTCCCTCCTCATCTACTTTTTATTTTGGGGAAGAATAATGTAGCAAATATTTATATACTCCTTACGTAGATTCACTAATTGTTAATATTTGCGTATCTTAACTATCCTCTGCTTTCTGAACCTTTTTAATTGTTAGATATGCACACCATGTTACTTCATCCCTGAATACCTCAGTAATTTTCTCCCCCAAACAAGGGTATCGTTCTTTATAACCAAAATATATAATTTGCACACTCAGGAAATTTCACATCAATTCAATACATTATCTATCTAGAATACTCAGATTTCTCAAATTTTCCCAATGATGTCTTTTAGATATTTTTTTCTATTTAAGATTCAGTGAAGGATCACACATGTATTAGTTGTCATATCTCTAATCTTCTTTAAATCTAGAACAGTTCTTTGGTGTATTAATCTTGAGTGCCTTTTTGTCTTTCCCAATATTAACAGTTTTGAAGAGTCCAGATTAGTTGTTTTGCAGAATGTCTCTTATCTTAGATTTGTATGATTGTTTCCTCTTGATTAGATTCAGGTTAGACATTTTTGGTAGAGCTGTATAGGTTGATTACAGGAGTTTGATTTGTGAAGCTGACACTTAGACATGTGAGGAAGTCATATCCCATTTTGCAAGAGTTTATAATTCAGCACTGGATTGTGTTGTCTAATCTGTAAGTGCTATAGGAATTGAGAGGAGAGGGGTTTGGAACATGGGCAGAATTTGAGGCAGTTGGAATATAGTGAGATAAGCCCCTGATTTGCATCCTCTCATAAGGATGCATATCATGAAAAGTGAATTTTCTCTTCAGAGTTTAGAACTCTGTATCTTCTATAGTGTATGCACTGCTGGGAAGCCTAGTAGTTTAAACCTCTTGTTCTGGCTTCAAACAGGCCTGGAAACTGTTCTTAGCCATTGGTCAGCTCTATAACCCTGGGAAAATTTCCTCACTTGCAAGATAGAATATTAGTAATTACTTAAAAGGTTGTTGTGAAACTCACAATAAAATATTGCATAAATATTTGGGTTGAAATATTTGAATGCCTTTAGGAGCAGCAACACTCCCTTGTTCTACCATAGGCCCCAGTGGGACATTCATTTCTGTTACCTGCCTGATACCTCAAAGTGTTTCAATTTACCAGTCCTGGATAACTGAAGGCATAGAAATGAGAATAAGCTTGACTCATACAAAGAGAATTGGGAAGACTGTCTTGATTAGTTCAGAGTATACACATGATATATTGGGAAATGAGGTTGAATAAATGACTGGGGCCAGGTATGAAGGACTTGGAAAGTTAAGCCAAAGAATTTAGATGTGATGCTTCAGGCAGAAGGAAACCATGGAAGGTTTTTTTTTTTTTTTTTTTTTTTTAAAGATTTTATTTATTTATTCATTCATCCCCCCCTGCTGCTTGTGCTAGCCGGGCCAGCCAACCACGCCGCGCAGGCGGGCCCGCCCTCACCAGGAGGCCCCGGGAACCGAACCCGGAGCCTCCCACATGGCAAATGGGAGCCCCAATGATTGAGCCACAGCCGCTTCCCATGGAAGGTTTTTGAACAGAAGAGAGACCTTTGGAAATGAAATTGTATGGGTCCTCCCAAGGAAGGACCTTTCCTGGTTTGGAGACATGAATCCTGATAGGGCAGGGCCTTCTTTTGCTGACCAAGTCGGGGTGTGGTTTGGCAGACTTGCCATGGGAGGCCAGAATTTCTGCCCCAGTGACTTCCTGCTCTGCCACTGACTCACCCCATTGACCTGGGCTGCGTGGCTTCTCTTCCGGTCACTGTCTGATTTACAGAACGCTGGGGCTGCCCAGGATGATGTGCGGCTGAGCTGACCAACAGTGGGTGGGATGGGGGAATGAACAAGCATTCCTGTCCCTCTGCCGCTTCCCGGGGTAGTGGCTAATTCCAAACCAGACTACCAGAGATCCCTTTGTCCACGCCTCAGGAGACTGTCTGCCACAAGGTAAGTCTAGGTGGTTTCTGGTCTCTCTGCTTTTACTTGGGTCAGCTTTTTTTCCTGAGTAATATCTCTTCTAATAACACCCCCCACCCACAGTCCAGGTTATTCAGAGTAACCTTTCAGCCACCTGAAGTAAACAGGGTTTGAGTAATTTGGTTACTGCCAAAAGGTAGGCAGAGAGGTTTCATAAACATATTTTTTCTCATTGTGGGGGGAGTGTTGTGAGGTTTTTGCTGGTCCCTGCTATGAGGTAGATTAACCAGAACTCATGTGAGCCAGACACTAAACAATGCCTCATAGCCATAGGGGCGGATACGGAGGGGCCCTGGTCTTAAGCCATCATGCTTCAGCTACTGGGTTTCAGAACCCTTCCTGGTGTGCTCACTTGCCTCCTTCCCCTACGACCAGGGGAATGAAAGAGAGATGTGAGGAGCAGGGACGAGAGAGGTATATGGATAACTAGACTTTTTTTTTGTTTTGTTTTTTGTTTTTGTTTTTTTTGTTTTTGTTTTTTGATAACTAGACTTTTATACATCGTGCAGGGGGTCCGGGTGACTAGATTTCTAGTCCTGATTGTTGCTAACCAGCTGTGGGACCAGGGACAAATTGCCTAACTTCAAATTTTCTCTTATGTAAAAATGAGCAGTTTGGAGTATATGATCTTGAAGACCTCTTCCAGAGCTACAATTTATGATTATATAATGTGTGATTGTAAAGAAATGTTAATAGTTCATTTTTAGCACATGTGACAGATATTGTACATCCACATGAAGTTTGTTCCTATCGAAGTAATTGTGTTCTTTGCCTTTACATTTATTCTGATGCTGATGATGCTGTCAGTGCTCAGAACATTTTTGGCATCTCATCCAATCTTTCAAGTATCCTCAGGAGTACCAAATCTTCACTCTTGCTTAGTGGATTCAGTTTTTGGAAAGCGCCTGAAGATAGCATGAGCCAAAGAATCAAGCAAGGCAATACCTTTTTTGGTGAAGAATGAGGCATGTCTATAAAAGAGTTGAGAGCTAATTTTTGAGTGTGTTTCATATGGAGTAGGCTTTAAAGGAGTTGTTTCAGAAATATTTTGAGCAATGGTAAAATTGTTAGAATAAGTAAATAGCTTCATAAGGAGACTGTTTTGATTATAGTTTTCATTTGATTTAATGAGATTGGACATGTTTGCTAAAACATCACTGTGCATATGCTTGCTTCTAGGTCAGGGTGACTAGGTCGTGGGGAAAATTAGCCTTTCTCCTGGTAGTCCTCCAAAATCTCAAATGTGTTGAGGGCCAAAAAGGGTTGGACATACCGCTGTAGGAAATTGTAGTCGAGGAGCCATTGCAGTCCCATTTCCAAGAGTTGTTCAGGCTGCGGCAGCCCCCGTGCAGCAGCACAGCAGAGTCGGTTTTGTGGACCCCCGGTGGTGTGGCTCAAGGGGATGGTTTAGTGCAGGGGTTCTTAACCAGGGGGTCTGTGAGCTAGAATTGAAAAAAATCAACTTGAGTAGATGTCCGACATGATATGCATGTTACCTTGTGAAATACTACACCACAGTTTAATGTTCTTATTCAAGATAAACAACAATGTGCACATTGACATGTCTTTAAAATTTTATTTAAATAAATTTAAAAAAAAATTTTAACTTTAACTTTCCTATATTTTTGATGTGTTGGATTATTATTTAATGTGTTAAAAAAGAAACACATATGTATAGTATATCATATGTCTTTTATTTAAGTAACTGTATTTCAATATACATAACTGATTTCCTTTGTAATTTTATTTTGTGCATTTAAAAACATTCTTGTGGGGACGTGTTGGTGTGGGTGTGATAAACTTATTAAATAACACACAATGTATTGTGGACACGGTATGATTCTATTTTGATGTAGTGTGTTCTGAGTACAGTGGATAACTGCCTGCAAAACGGTTGGTAAGGATGGCGGAGATGGTTTTATGACACCATGGGAAAACTTGAATTTCTAAATGTTTGCCGAAAATGACCATTTGAACAGATGTTAAATCATGTTATGTTATCAGTTACTGAAATTATGGGACAGTTGTAAAACATAATTTTGAATAATCTTAAAATTTAATTAAAAGACATGCCAATGTTGAGTGTCATAAAACTACCTGCCGCTACATTCTGAGAAGGGGTCCGTGGTTTTCACCTGACTGGCAAAGGGGTCCGTGGAACAAAAAAAGTTAAGAAACCCTGGTTTAGTAGCTCCAGTCTTTAGTAGGAGAAATGAAAGATCAAATCATTTCATTGAATTTTTTTTTCAATTGGTCAGCATTTGTGAATTTGAGAGAGGGTGGGTGTGGATGGGAAGATGATATAGTGTGGCGAAAGCAGAGCGACTGTCTGAGCGGCATTCAGATTAGGCCGATTATAGTATCCTGGAATCAGTTCCTGCCTGTTGATGAATTGTAAGTAAATTGACAGAGTGGCCGAAAGTTTCTGTCACTAAGTCAGTCTATGATCATTTGCAGTTCCGTTTCTTACTCTAGGCCTCATTTTCCTCATTCTTTACTGAAAGAGTTAAGAGATGCCAAGTTCTAGACCTGAAATCAGATAGATCTAAGGAGGTTTGTGGCTGCTTGTTCTAAACTGCTTGACTATTGGATTGGGGGTAGAAGTGGAATTTCCTTTTTAACCGCTATATTAGAGTGACTTTACCCTCTGCTTTCAATTACAGCTAGGCAATCAAACATGAAGTAGCTGTTTAATGAGAAGCAGGCACTGGTCGCTTTCTCCTGAAAAACAATCACAGGACGTGCTGGTCCTGAGAAGTCATTCCCGGGTAGGACCTATTGTTTGTAGGCGGTGAGGATGAATTTCATCAGAATGGATAGCCTGGATATTGTAATTTAGAGGATTTAGTTTAGAGGATTTGTTCCCTGCTGTTGTTAATTTCAGGCCTTTGTTAATTTAAAGGATTCTCTTAATGATTGGTACAGTGAGATTCATTTAGAGAAAAAGCCCCATGCAACCACAATTAGAAGTTAAACAAATACCCAAGAACAGAGCCAGTTGCTAGAGAGACAAAGTGACTTTTCAATACTACAGATAACCCCAAGAAGAGCATAAACCATTTCGTGAGCTTACTAGGCACAAGGCTGGGAAATCTGGCTCCACATAGAGGAGGAGGTGATTTGTAGAATCCCCACCTCTTAATCTCCCTATCTCTCCCAGCCCTTTAGTTTTAATTAGGATTGTGTAAACATAGTCAGTTTGCCAGTCCCCTTAAAGTGGCAGGCCCATGACACATACTCATGCTAGGTGTGTGACTTTAAATTAGAGGGATTGTCCTCTTTGACAGTTTGGATTCAAACTGGCTGCCTCACTGAAATAATTCACCAGACTAGGGCTAGTAAGCCATCATTGAGTCAAGCAGCATTATTTAGTTGCTTCTTTTTTTTTTTTTTTTTTAATTTTAAAATCAATTTTATTGAAATGTATTCCTATACAATTCATCTAGTGAACAATCAATGGCATTTGGTATACGTACAGAGTTGTGCATTCATCATTCCAATTAATATTAGAGCATGTTCATTACTCCAAAACAAAAAGAAAGACACAACAAAAACATAAAACTAAACTAAAAAAAAAAAAACAAAACAACCCTGTACCTAAGTAGTTACCTCTTAATCTATCTTTCCCCTGCCATGCATACTGCTAATCTATTTCCATCTCTGTAATTTATTTGTATTTACATTTTGTATAAATGGAGTCAATATGTAGTACTTTTTTTAAAAAACAATGTATTAAAGTATATCATTCATACATGAACATATATAAACTATAAGTGTTCAGTAAACATAATGATCTTAGAAAACAAACATGCATAACATCATGCAGGGCTCCCACACATCACCCCTCCACAAACACCCTGCATTGTTGTGAAACATTTGTTAACAAATCATGAAAGAGCATTGTCAAAGTATTACTACTAACTATAGTCCGAATCTTCCTCCCCTGCACATTTTTTTAAGGATTTATTTTTATCCATTTTTACTACCACCCCCCC
>JAKSZT010031676.1:542861-706120 GCA_026826555.1 Tolypeutes matacus | reverse complement strand
TCTGTGTCTGTTTCCTGCCCTCTCTTCTCATCCTTCTACTCCTGTCTTCACTGAGATTCTATCCTCAGATTCTCCGATGTGGGAGAGAGGCATCCTACCGCCTGTACCACCTTAGTTCCTGTTTTTTCTGTGTGTCTCATCTTGGCTCTCCCTTGTGTCACTCTCCTGTTTGGTCATCATCTTGCTGCATGGCTCCCGGGGCCTGGCAGCTCACCCACTCACAGGGCCTGGCAGCGCACCCACGCCTGGGGCTACTGGCCCACGCTCCTTCTATATTTTTCTTTTTAAAATTTTTTCCAGGAGGTCCCGGGGGTCAAACCCAGGTCCCTCCATGTGGGAGACAGATGCCCAACCACCCGAGCCACATCCATCCCCCTTCTATATCTCTTAAGGTTGACCAGTCTTTTTCATACAGGATGATCAAATAATAAATCAGGCTTAGTTTATCACCAGCATTCTAAAAACCAGACCTAGGGACAAAAACTAGGTCTGGAGACACATGCATGGTTTCTGATATAGCAAATGTTTAGCTTACCCTGATTATCACAAAACCAGGACAGCGAGAATATTCGCACTAGTTGCTTCTTTTTTTTTTTTTTTTTTTTTTTTAAAGATTTTTTTTTTTTATTCATTTATCCCCCCCTTGCTGGTTGTGCTCGCTGGGTTAGCCAACCATGCCGTGCAGGCGGGCCTGCCCTCACCAGGAGGCCCCGGGAACCGAACCCAGGGCCTCCCATATGGTAAACGGGAGCCCCACTGATTGAGCCACAGCCGCTTCCCAACACTAGTTGCTTCTTATTGCAAGTGTTGTGCTGTGGTGGAGCTGAGAGGTGAGTAAGATGGTTACAACCTTCCCAGAGGAATGGAATAAAGTGTATAGAGGAACAAGCAATATGGAAGCATATAGAGGAAAGAATAGTTGATCCTGAGTGGGGACCACCAAGGAAAGCTTCTGAAGGGAAAAGGCATTTGAGCCCTTTTACAAAGGGTAAGGGGAGTTCAGTAGGTTTAGAAGAAAGGGCATATTAGGGGCATTGGCAAAGGCACAGAGTCTGTGCCTGGCATGTTTTGGAAAAGTGTGCCTGAGATGGAGATGAGGCTGGAAAGGAGATTTGAGGGCTGGAACACAGAGAACCTTAAGTGCCGTACTCTAAGAGGTTTGGATTTTATTCTGCAAGGAGTTGGCTGTTGAATGTTTTGGGTTCCCCCCTCCCCCCAGTTCTGGTTATGATTTTATTAAAGTTTCTTATTTTTTAGCCTTCTCTATTCATTTTTCTTTTCTTTTTTTTTTTTTAAGGAGGTACTAGGTATTGAACCCAGGACCTCATACATGGGGGGCAGTTGCTCAAACCACTTAGCTATATCCCCTCCTCAGGTCTTGGTCTATTTTTAATTGTAAGGGTTTAGATTTTAGGGTTGAGACCTTGGGGGGGTATCTGGCTTATGGGATGTAGCAGTTTGGCAGTTTGATATAGTTATGAATTCCAAAAATAGGTATTAGATTATGCTTGTAAACTGGTCTGTTTATCCGGGCATGATTAAGTTATGATTAGGGCTTTGACTGGGCCACGTCAGTAGGGTGTTGAGCCCTGCCTCTTTGTGGGTGGGGTCTCAAAGATAAAAGACATGGCAGAGGACTGAGTTGGAGTTTTTGAGTTGGAGTTCTGATGCAAGTCTTGAGCTGGAGCCCCGGGAAGCAAGCATACAGAGGAGCTTGGTCATGAGGAAGGAGAGAAGGCCCCAGGAAAAGAGACTGGCTGTTCGCCTGACAGTTTACAGCTGGCCTTGTAGAGAGAGGCAAAGGCTAGAGAGCCTTCCTTGTGGAGGAAACAGAGGCGCTGAGCCCGGAAACTAATGGAGCCCAGGGAATAGAGGAACCCAAGAAGCCCAAACCCTGGCAAATGTAGGCAGCTGTCTTGCTCCAACACGTGGCAACAGACTTTGGTGAAGGAAGAAACATTTGCTTTATGCTTTATGGCCTGGTAACTGTAAGCTTCTACCCCAAATAAATACCCTTTATAAAAACCAACTGATTTCTGGTGTTTTGCTTCAGGACCCTTTCGGCTGACTAATACATAGGGTATAATCAGTTGTTTCCTATTTGGGTACTTGATTCCTCAGTTATATTTACTGCAGCAGTTCCCAAAAGCAAGAAGACATAAAATGGTCAGAGCTATGGCCCTTTAAACTGAGTTCCCCATCACTCAAAGATGAAGTTTTTCTTAGGCATGTACATTATGCACAGTCTTTTTTTTTTTTTTTTTTTAAGATTTTATTCATTTATTCATTTATCCCCCCCTTGCTACTTGTGCTTGCTGGGTCAGCTAACCACTCCGTGCAGGCGGGCTTGCCTTCACCAGGAGGCCCCGGGAACCGAACCCGGGGCCTCCCATATGGTAAACGGGAGCCCTACTGATTGAGCCACAGCCGCTTCCCATGCGCAGTCTTCTTGATAGTAAGTTGCTTACTACTGCTAATCTTTTGAGGATAGAACTTCTCACAAGGGGAGAAAGAAAAAGGGATGAGCTTTTGATTGGAAAGTAGAAATCAAACATTTTTTTTCAACCTGATTGAAGAATAGTATATACTCATATAGGACATATGAAAACTATGCAAAAGTATTACAGAAGAAAATGACAATCAACCATAATCCCACTTTCTGGAGAAACGACTATTTGCACTTTGCTTTTTGCTTTGAACCTTTTGTGTGTGTCTCTTTTTGCACTGTCAAGATCATACATTACCTGCAATATTACATTCTGCTTTTTCTCCAATTCCCTAGTTCTCTGTTATATAAATAGAATTTATAATGTTGCTAAAATTCTTTGTAAATATTTCTAATGGCTGCATAGCAGTTTAAAATATAGGATTTTTTAAAAATCATGTTTCACCTTTTTTCTATTTTAAACAGCACTCTAATAGAATTTTTTCCCCCAAATTTTAAGAGTAATATATGTAACAAATAAGTTCTGTGCACTTCACCCTTTAGCCTGTCCTGCTCAGCAACTATTAATAGTTTCTGGTGCATCTTTGCATGAACATTTTTATGTATAAGTATTTGTCCATAGTTTTGGTTATTTTCTAATATGTCTGCAAGTAGATTACTGGGTCAATGAGTATGATATTAGTATAGCATGGCACAGTTGAGAAAACATGAAAAACAAGATTTTAAGGGAGAAAGTAGAAGTGAATCATAATCCCACAACTTGAAAAGAAATGTTATTTGGTATATTACCTTTTAAATATACACATACATATACACAGTCACAGATATGCAGGTGTATGTATCTGTATGATATATATGTTTACATATATAGTTTAAAAATAAATTGGGATCATACAACAAAAATGTTTTTTTTTTTTTTAAGATTTTTTATTTTATTTTTTTCTACCCCCCCCCCTTGTTGGTTTGCACTTGCTGTGTCTGTTGTGTGCTCGTCTTCTTTTTTTTTTTAGGAGGCACGGGACCCAAACCTGGGACCTCCCATGTGGGAGGGAACCACCTCCCCCCCCTGCTTTGTTGTGTCTCTCATTGTGTTTTCCTCCTTGTATCTCTTTATTGCATCATCTTGTCACACCAGCCTGTCACGTCAGCTCATTGTCTTGCTCATCTTCTTTAGGAGACACTGGGACCAAACCCAGGGCTTCCCATGTGGGGGGGTGGGAGTTCAATCGCTTGAGCCACATCCTCTTCCCGACAATAAAGTTTTATATCATGCTTTTTTACTTCAATATTTATTTTTTATTTTAGAAATTTTATTGAAGTATATCATTCATACATGAACATACATAAAGTGTACAGTAAAGTATATAGTAAAAGTTATGAACTTACAAAACAAACATGCATATCATCATACAGGGCTCCAATATATCACCCTACCACCTACACCTTGCATTATTGTGAAACATTTGTTACAAACTATGAAAGAGCATAATCAAAATACTACTACTAACTATAGCCCATATCTGACATTTGGTGTATTTTTTCCCCAACCCACATGTTTATTAACCCCCTGTATTAGTATTATATATTTGTTATAGTTCGTGAAAGAACATTCTCATATTTGTTCTTTTAAACACAGTCCATTTTTCATTGCTGGATTCCCTGCGTTGTACAGTACCATGTCTTGTACAATCCATTCAGAATGTACACTCAGTGGCTCTCATTTTTGTATCACAGAGTTGTGCTGTCATCGCCTCAGTCAATTTTAGAATGTTTTCATTACTGCAAAAGGAAAAATCCCATACCCCCTTATACCTCAGATTATTGTCCTTTAGAATTGATATCTTCTTTGCCATTGCTACTAAAATGTTACAATATTACTGTTAACTATTATCTATAAGTTACATTAGTTATAATTTTCCCATGTATCACCATATTCTTAGCAGTTTGCAAAAGACGAGTATTTTTAAGTTTATACTATTAACCACATCTTCATGCCACCACCGAAATCACTATATTTATACACTCCCTAGATTATTCTCTAGCTTCCTTTCATTTGACGTTTCCATCCACAGACTAAACTTTTCATCCACAATCACATTTATAAATCAGCAGTGTTAGTTATACTATAATGTGTTACCATCAACTCTATTCATTTCCACACTTTTACAATAAACATTATTAAAAATTCTAGATACATTAAACATCAACTCCCATTCTCAACCCACATTAGTAACCTTTACTCTATAGTTTAACTCCATGAGTTTACTCATCATATTTGGTTCATATTAGTGAGACCATACAATATTTGTCCTTTTGTGTCTGGCTTATTTCACACAACATAACTTCCTCAAGTTTCATCCATCTTTTTTTTTTTTTTAATTCAAAGTTTATTTCAAATTCAAAAAATAAAATAGCAGATGAAAGGAAGCTCAACAAGTTATAAAAGCATTACTCCTAAAAAGTTCCATTCAGGCATTTTTATCTCATCAAATTCTAACAACCAACTCATTTGTTCCTCCAGTGTTCAGGAAGATACACAGATGAACACAGATTAGTTAAATGACATGGTCAAGTTATCCTTACTAATGAAAAAAAAGAGAGAAAAAATGCTTAATCATATTCATATTTCACAAAACCAGACCCCATATTCTTTTTTTTTATGTTTAGCATTAATATAGTACCTTCTTTGCTTTTGCTACAAAAACATTACAATATTGTTAACTATAGTCTATAAATTACATTAGTTATATTTTCCCCATATATCACCACATTCTTAACACCTTGTAGTAGGACATTCTTGTATTTATATCATTAACCACAACCCTCATCTACCACCAAAATCAGTTATTCATTCCCTGTATTATCCACCAGCTGTCCTCCAATTAACATTAACTTCCCTAGACTACTCATTTCAGCCACCATCACATCCATAAATCAACAGTATTTGTTACACTGATTATAATGTGTTACCATCAAGTCCACCCATTACCACATATTTACAGTTGACCTTGTTAAACATTCTACATATATCCAGCATCATCTCCCCTTAACAACTCACATTCTATCTTCCATCAACCTATACTTCATAGTCCAATTCCATAAGTCTACTCATTGTATTTAGTTCATATCAGTGAGACCATATAATATTCATCCTTTTGTGTCTGGCTTATTTCACTCAGTATAATGTCCTCAAAGTTCCTCCATGTTGTCTTTTGCTTCCCCAGCTGATTTCTTCTTATAGCTGAATAGTATTCCATCTTATATATACACCACATTTTGTTTATCCATTCATCTGTTGACAGACACTTAGGTTGTTTCTATCTTTCAGCAATTGTGAATGATGCCTCTGTGAACATCAGTGTGCAAATAGCTGTTCACATCCTTGCTTTCACTTTTTTTTTTTTTCCACTTCTGAATATATTCCTAGTAGCAGGATTGCTGGATCATATAGCAGTTCTGTATTTAATTTCCTGAGGTGCCACCAAACTGTCTTTCACAGAGGCTGCACCATTTTATACTCCCACCAACAGTGAAGAAATATTTCTATTTCTCCACATCCTCTCCAGCACTTACAGTTTTCTGATTTTTTAATAATGGCCATTCTGTATGATGTGAGATGATATCTCATTGTACTTTTATCTGCATTTTTCCCTAATAGCTAATGATGTTGAGTATCTTTTCATGTGTCTTTTGGCCATTTGTATTTAAACTTTGGAAAAATATCTGTTCAAGTCTTCAGCCCATTCTTAAATTGGGTTGTTTGTCATTTTGTCATTAAGTTGAACTCTTTATATAACAGAAATCAAACCCTTGTTAGTTATGTAGTTTCTGAAGATTTTTTCTTGAGTTGGCTGCCTTTTCACCTTAAAATCGTTTGAAATACAGAAGTATTTAATTATAAAGAAGTACCACTTATCTGGTTTTTTTTTTTCTTGCTCATGCTTTGGGTGTAAAGTCCAAGAAACCACCAACAACCACAAGATCTTGCAGAAGATGTTTCCCTACATTTTCTTCTAGTTTTATGGTTCTAGTTTTTATATTTAGGACCTTGATCCATTTTTAGTTAATTCTGTGTCCGGTGTGAGATAGGGGTCATCTTTCTTTCTTTTAGATATGGATATCCAGTTTTCCCAGCACCATTTGTTGAATAGGCTGTTCTGACCCAGCTGTGTTTGACAGCCTTGTCAAAAATACTTGACTATTGATGGCGAGGGTCTATTTCATAACTCTTGATTCGATACCACTGGTCAATCTGTCTATCTTTATTCCAGTACCATGCTGTTTTTACCACTGTAGCTAAAAAATATGCTTTAAAGTTGGGAAGTGAGAGTCCTCCAAGTTCATTCTTTTTTAAGATATTTTTGTCATATGCATCCCAAGCTCATTTATTCTTGTAGCTGAGTAGTATCCCATTGTGCATATATACATTTTGTTTATCCATTCATCAGTTGATAGACACTTGGTCTGATTTCATACTTTAGCAATTGTGAATAATGCTGTTTTGAACATTGGTGTGCAGATGTCAGTTCACATCCTTGCTTTCAGACCTTCTGAGTATATTCCTACTAACGGGATTGCTAGATCATATGGCATGGCAGTTCTATATTCAGCTTCTTGAGTTACTGTCAAATAGTCTTCCACAGAGGCTGCACCATTCTACCTTCCCACCAACCGTGAAGGGGAGTGTTCCTATTACTCCAGATTCTCTTCAGGATTTGTAGGTGTCTGGTTTTTTGGTTGTTGTTTTTTTTTTTTAAATCAATTTTATTGATATATATTAATAAAGCATATACTTCATCCAAAGTGTACAATCACTGGTATTTGGTATAATCACATAGTTTGTGCATTTATCACGTAAATCATTTTTAGAGTATTATCATTATTTCAATAATAATAATAAACAAAAAGCACACAAACAAGAAAATTCTTCACCTCTTAATCTCTCTGTTTCCCCTGCTGTACATAGCTGCTATTTCTGGTTATTCTTGCACAATTATTTATTTTTATTGAGATATATTCACATACTGTACGATATACCTAAAGTATATAATCAATAGCTTTTAGTAGAATCACAGTGTTGCACATTCATCATCACAAAAAATTTTAGAATTATTTCATTACTCCCAAAAGAAAAACTCCACACCCCTTAGCATGCCTTCCCTAGCCCTATATAACCACTAATCAAATTTCATCTTTATAAATTGATTTATATTTACAGTTTATATAAATGGAATCATACAATATGTTACACAGTATATTTAGTTCATAGTAATGCACTCATACTGTATTTGTCCTTTTGTGTCTGGTCACTTCACTCAACATAATGTCCTCCAGGTTCATCCATGTTGTCATATGCTTTACGACTTTGTTTCTTCTTACAGCTGCATAATATTCCATTGTGTGAATATATCACAGTTTGTTTATCCCCTCATTGATTGATGGACACCTGGGTTGTTTCCAACTGTTGGCAATCATGAATAACGCTGCTATGAACTTCGGTATGCAAATGTCTGTTCGTGTCCCTGCTTTCAGTTCTTCTGGGCATATACCCAGTAGTAGTATTGCAGGGTCACATGGCAGATCTATCTTCAACTTCTTTAGGGATTGCCAAACAGCCCTCCACCCTGGCTGTACTATTTTGCATTCCCACCAGCAGTGAATAAGTGTTCCTATCTCTCCACATCCTCTCCAATACTTGTAGTTCTCTGTCTTTCTAATAGTGGCTATTCTGTTAGGTGTGAAATATCTCATTGTAATTTTGATTTGCATTTCCCTAATCATTGGTAACATTGAATATTTTTTCCTGTGTTTTTTTTTTTTTTGCCATTTGTATTTCTTTGGACAAATGTCTATTCAAGTCTTTTGCTCATTTTTTAATTGGGTCATTTGTCTTTTTATTGTTGAGTTGTAACATCTTTTTTTATATACTAGATATTAAACCCTTATCGGACATGTGATTTCCAAATATTTTCTCCCGTTGAATTGGCTGCCTTTTCACCCTTTTGACAAAGTCCTGTGAGGTGCAAAAGTGTTTAATTTTGAGGAGGTCCCATTTATCTTTTTTTCTTTGGTTGCACATGCTTTCAGTGTAAGTTCCAAGAAACCACTACCTGCCACAAGGTCTTGAAGCTGTTTCCCTTATTTTCTTCTAGTAGTTTTATGGTCCTGGCTTTCATAGTTAGGTCTTTGATCCATTTTGAGTTGATTCTTGAATAAGGAGTGAGATAGGGGTCCTCTTTCATTCTTTTGGTTATACATATCCAGTTCTCCCAGCACCATTTGTGAAGACTGCTTTGTCCCATTAACATGGACTTGGTGCGTTTGTCAAAAACCAGTTGACCATAGAGGTGGGGGTTTATTTCTGGACTCTCAATTCTGTTCCATTGATGTTGTGTCTATCTTTATGCCAGTACCATGCTGGGTTTTTGTTGTTGTCTTTTTAAAGATTTATTTATTTTACTTTTTTTTTTTTTTTTTTTTTAATTTATCCCCCCTACCTTGATGCTTCTTTTGTCTGTCTGGTCATTGTTCGCCTTCTCCAGGAGGCACCGGGAACCAAACACCGGACCTTCCACATGGGAAGCGAATGCCCAATGGCCAGGCCACATCCATTCCCTGTGGGCTGCGGCGTCTGCTTGTTGCAGCGGGGTGTGGTGTCCAGTTCTTGTTGCAGCAGGTGTAGGCGTCTAGTTCTTGTTGTGGCGGGGTGCGGCGTCTAGCTCGCATTGCGGCAGGTGTGGGCATCTGCTTGTCTCCTTTAGGAGGCACTGGGACCCAAACCCAGAACCTCTCATGTGGTAGGTGGGTGCCCAACTGGTTGAGCCACATCTGCTTCCAACCATGCTGTTTTGCCCACTGTAGCTTTGTAATATGTTTCAAGGTTAGGCAGTGAAATTCCTCCCCTGTCGCTCTTCTTTTTTCTAATGCTTTTGGCTATTTGGGTGCCCTTTCCCTTCCAAATAAATTTGGTAATTGCCTTTTCTATTTCTGTAAAGTAGACTGTTGGAATTCTGATTGGTATTGCATTGAATCGATAAATCAGTTTGGGTAGGATTCACATCGTCACAATAGTCTTCCAGTCCATAAACACGGAATATCTTTCCATTTGTTTCGGTCTTCATTTATTTCTTTTAGCATTGTTTTGTAGTTTTCTGCATATAGGTCCTATACTTCTTTAGTTAAACTGATTCCTACGTATTTGAGTCTTTTTATTGCTATTGTAAATGGAATTTTTTTCCTGATTTCCTCCTCACATTGTTCAATACTAGTGTACAGAAACATTACTGATTTTTTGCGTGTTCATCTTGTAACCTCCTACTCTGCTGAACTCATTTATTAGCTCAAGTAGCTTTGTTGTAGACATTTCAGAATTTTCTAAATATTGGATCATGTCATCTGCAAATCGTGAGATTTTTACTTTCTCTTCCTATTTGGATGCCTTTAATTTTTTTTTTTTCCCTTGTCTAATTGCTCTAGCTAGAACTTCTAGCACAATGCTGAATAACAGTCATGACAGTGGACATTCTTGTCGCCGATCTTACAGTGCAAGCTTTTAACCTTTCCCCATTGAGTACAATGTTGGCTGTGGGTTTTTCATATATGTCTTTTATCATGTTAAGGAATTTTCCTTCTATTCTTATCTTTTGAAGAGTTTTTATCAAGAAGGGATGCTGGATTTTGTCGAATGTCTTTTCTGCATCAATTGAGATGACCATGTGGTTTTTTTGGTTCAATTTCTTAATGTGGTGTATTACATTGATTGATTTTCTTATGTTGAACCAGCTTTGCATACCAGGAATAAATCCCACTTGGTCATGATGTATAAGTCTTTTGATATGCTGTTGGATTCAATTTGCAAGTATTTTGTTGAGAATTTTTGCATCTATGTTCATGAGAGAGATTGGTCTGTAATTTTCTTTTCTTGTGGAATCTTTGTCTGGCTTTGGTATTAGGGTGATGTTGGCTTCATAAAATGTGTTGGGTAATTTTCCGTCCTCTTCAATGTTTTGGAAGAGTTTAAACAGGATTGTATTAATTCTTTTTGAAAGGCTTGGTAGAATTCACCTGTGAAGCCATCTGTCTGGTCCTGTACTTTGCTTTGTTAGATTTTTAATGACTGATTTAAATGTGATTCGTTTGTTAAATTCTTTTATTTCTTGTAGCATCAGTGTAGGTTTGTGCATTTCTAGGAATTTGTCCATTTTATCTAAGTTGTTTAGTTTGTTGGCGTACAGTTTCTCATAATATCCTCTTATGATCCTTTTTATTTCTGTGGGGTTAGCCTTAACTCCTCTCCCCCCCCTTTGATTTCTGATTGTATATATTTGCATCTTCTCTTTTTATCTTTGTTAGTCTAGCTAGGGGTTTGTCAATTTTATTGATCTTCTCAAAGAACCAGCTTTTGGTTTGCTGATTTCCCCTATTTTTTTGTTCTCAATTTCATTTATTTCTGCTCTAATCTTTATTATTATTTTTCCTTCTGCTTGCTTTGGGATTGGTTTGCTATTCTTTTTCTAGTTTCTCTAGTTGTTCAGTTAAATCTTTGAGTTTAGCTCTTTCTTCTTTTTTAATATAGATGTCTAGGGTTATAAATTTTCCTCTCAGCACTGCCTTTGCTGTATCCCATAGGTTTTGGTATGTTGTGTTCTCATTTTCATTTGTCTCAAGATATTTACTGATTTCTCTTGCAATTTTTTTTTGACCCATTCATTATTTAAGGCTCTGTTGTTTAATTTCCAAGCATTTGTGAATTTTCCCTTTTTCTATCTGTTATTGATTTCCAACTTCATTCCATTATGATCAGAGAAAGTGCTTTGTATAATTTCAGTCTTTTAAAATTTATTGAGGGAAGCAGATGTGGCTTAGGAGACTGAGTTCCCACCTACCACATAGGAGGTCTGGGTTCAGTTCCTGGTGCCTTCTGGAGAAGACGCATAAGATGACGGGCTGGCGCAGCGAGCTGACATGACAAGATGACGCAGTGAGATGATGCAACCAAGAGACAGGAAGGGAACTCAATGAGAGATGCAACAAAGCAGGGAGCAGATGTGGCTCAGGCGATTAGTACCTCCCTCTCACATGGGAGGTTCCTGGGTTCAATTCCTGGTGCCTCCTAGAAAGAGAAGACCAGCACACAACAAACGGACACAGCAAATGCAAACAACGAGGAGGCTGGGAGAAATAAATAAATAAAATAAATCTTTAAAAAATAAAAACCTGTCCTGTGACCCAACATATTGTCTGTCCTGGAGAAGGATCTATACGCCTTGAAAAGAATGTATATCCTGCTGTTTTGGGATGTAATGCTCTATAAATATCTGTTAGGTCTTGTTCATTTATCATGTTATTCAAGGTTTTTGTTTCTTTATCCTCTGTCCAGATATTCTATCTAATGCTGAGAGTAATGTATTGAAGTCTCCAACTATTATTGAAGAGATGTCTTTCTCCCTCTGTTTTTGCCAGTGTGTGTCTCATCTAGTTTGGGGCACCCAGGTTAGATGCATATTTATTATAGTTATTTCTTCTTGGTGAATTGCCCCTTTTATTAATATATAATGACCTTCATTTCTTATAACAGTTTTGCATTTAAAATCTACTTTGTCTAGTATTACTATCACTACTCCAGATCTTTTTTGGTTACTATTTCCATGGAATATCTTTTTCCAGCCTTTCACTTTTAACCTGATTGTGCCCTTACGTTTGAGGTGAGTCTCTTGTAGACAACATATAGATGGCTTATATGTTTTAATCCGTTCTGTCAGTCTATGTCTTTTGATTGGGGAATTTAATTATTGAACATTAATGTTCAATGTTACTATTGTAAAACATTACTTACTTCATCCATTTTGTCCTTTGGCCTTCCATTGTCATATCTTACTATTGTCTGTCTTTTTACCCTTTAAGTTACCCTTCCTAATAATCTTCATTTCTTTACTCTTCTCCAAGTCTCTAGTCCTTGTCTTTTCCTTTGGGGCTATAGCACTTCCTTCTGTATCTCTTGTAAATCCAGTATTTTGGCAATATACTCTGTTTTTGTTTCTTTGCGAAGACTTTAAACTTACCCTCATTTTTGAAGGATAGTTTTGCTGGATAAAGAATTCTTTGTTGGCAGTTTTTCTCTTTTTTACCTTAAATACATGATACCACTTTCTTCTCGCCTCCATGATTTCTGATGCAAGATCGGCACTTAATCTTATAGAATTTCCCTTGTATGTGATGCTTTGCTTTTCTCTTGCTTTCAGAATCCTCTCTTTATCTCTGATATTTGTCATTCTGAATGGTAGGTGTCTCGGAGTAGGTCTATTCAGATTTATTCTGTTGGGGGGGGGTTGCCCTTTTTGGATATTGATATTTATGTCTTTCATAATGGTTGGGAAGTTTTCAGTCATTATTTCTCAGATATTCTTTTTGTCCCTTTTCCATTCTCTTCTTCTGGGGCACCAATAACACATATGTTTGTGTGTTTCACGTTGTTATTCTAATCCCTGAGACACTGCTTCATTCTTTTTTCTTTCTGTTCTCCTGTCTTTTCCAGTTTAGATGTCTTTTCCTCGAAATCACTAATTCTGTCTTTGAGCAATTTAAATCTGATGTTATATGCCTCTAGTGTATTTTTTATCTCATCCATGTGTCTTTCATTCCCATAAACTCAGTTCCTTTTCTTTGCAGGCTTTCAAGTTGTTCTTTATGCTGAGCCATTGTTGTCTATTTTTTTTCTATTTTTTTTTTCAGGAGGTAACAGGGATCAAACTCTACCTCATACATGGGAAGCAGGCACTCAGCCACTGAGCTACATCTGCTCCCCAATGAGAGTTGGCTTTTCATTTCTTTGTTTTTTGTTTTCAGGAGGTACGAAGGATCAATCCCAGAACCTTGTACATGGGAAGCAGGTGCTCAACCACTTGGTACATCCACTCCCCCCAGTGCCTTCTTAATATCCTTTATCTCTTTAGTCATATTTTCCTTCAACTCCTTGAATTGATTTAGGAGATTTGTGTGATTATCATTGATTAGTTGTCTTAAATCCTGTGTCACATCAGGATTTTTGTTGTTGTTCCTTTGGCTGGGCCATCTCTTCCTGTTTCTTAGTATGGCTTGTAATTTTTTGCTGAAGTTTAGGCATCTGAATATTTTGGTGAATTTACTCTGATGGTCAGTTTCTCCCTCTTGCCTAGAGATTTTGTTTCATGGCTCTTCTTTGATTTTTGGTTTAACTTATTCTAAGTCTTAAAAATTGCTCTGCTTAAAGTTACCAAAATCGGGCCAAGGACTCACTAATGGGGACAGATCTGGGGCGACAGACTCCAAAAAGTGTTTTTTTGTTTTTTTTTTTTTCTTCTTTTCCCTTGCAGTGTCCATCCGGCCCCAGATGGTGGTCATTGAGGAATCTTTCCAAAGAGGTGTCTCTTCCAACCTCCACTTGCCTGTGCCTCTTGTCTGACCAGAGCCAAGATTCAGCATGGGCTCTGTTGGCCAAACCAATTGAAGAGACACCACTCTGCTCTCCGCCACACTCTCCCTCTTCCCAGGGATGAAAACATGTGTCTGTTCCCCTCTCTGTTGGCTGTAGTTAGCCACAGGTTTTATATAGGCTGATCACCTTTGAGTGTGGGGTATGGGTGCCATTCTTGGTTACAAGAACTAGTAACTCATGGTTTTCGTTTTGGCTGCTTCATCTCTCTGTTCCTTGCCCTCTTGGAGGATGTGTAGTACTTTCCTGGTCTGCAGATCCCCAAAGCCACTCCCTTGGACAACTTTTTGCCTTTCCTCTTTTTTTTTTTTTTTTTTTTTTTTGTTTGTTTGTTTGTTTCTGTTTTCCGTTTTGTTTTTTTTTGAGAGAGAGAGAGTTGAGCCCTGCCTACCTACTTCAATGCCATCTTCCTCTATAAATCAAACAATATGTCTTGACTATTTCTCCATGTCCTTAAAATTAATTAAAACTTTAAAAAATAATAAAAATATATTTAAGGGGGAGGGAGAGGCAGGGCAAATGACACCTCAGGAGAAGGGGTGGGGAGGCAACAGGATCCCCTGTGGGGAAGTTCTAGTATGGGGCTGGGGGTGAGGATGTACTTTGAGTCTGTTACAAGTGCCTTAATCTCAGCCAGCAGGGCCCGCAGCCTGCCCACTCTCCTGCTGTGTGTAGGAAAGTGTACTGGGGCTTCTTTGTGTCAGGAAGAGTGGTCCCTTTCAGAAGCTAGATTTTCCTTTACCCAAAGCAAAAGAGTGCTGCTTCTTCATAGGACCCTGAAGTGGCCATCAGATCCCCTATGGGGATTTCAGAGAACCTAAAGGAGGAAGAGGGACCATCTCCTTGTCTGCACAGCTCCAGGCAGTCCCTCTACCCCTCTCCCTCCTCTCACTGCCACTGAGGAGTTGCCAATCAGCACCCACTCGAGCGGACTAGGAGGAGTGCCAGCAGACAGGGGAGACAGGCACCATAGCCCCTGTCCCCTCACACACTGCCTGGGCAGGGTGAGCCTGCGCTGACCCCTGTCCACCAGGGCCCTGGCTCTTGGCGGTCAGGGACCACTTATTCCCTTAAAATTTTGGAATGGTGTCCTCCTCTGCCAAACCTGGCACTTGATATGAAGAAAAAAATGCCCAATTTTTACTGTTAAGGTTTGATGTGGAATCACTGCTGGAACATTATTTTTATCAGTGCTTGGTTGGTTTTAAATAAAGTGCACACTATTAAAAAAAAAAAAAAGCATATTGAAAATGTTTCACCATATGGATGTATCAGAAGTTACTTGAGTTGTTTTTAGATACTTAGTTTTTCTCCAATTTTTCATAATGATAAATAATTCTACTCCTAATGTACATGTATCTTTGTATTTCATATTATTTTCTTAGGCTTTATTGCTGGGAATAGGATTATTTGGTCAAAGAATATGATCATTTTTTAAGATTCTTGATACACATTAACAAGTTTCTTTCCAGAGGAGCACTTAAAGAATGCCTGCTTACTGTGTGAGAAAGTGGCCTTTGTCTAATCAGAAACTATGCTATTATTTCCTTGATCATCAGTTTCTTACTCAAAATATTGAATCAAGTTAACTTTCTTGGAGAGTATGATAGCTTTCTTTGCCATTATTATATAAAATTAAAATTTGGGAGAGAATAGGAGGAGAGATTGGAGGGTTCACCAGTATGAAAGCCCTATGTACTAAAATGACCTTTGGAAATAAAAGGAAAAGGAGACAAGTCACTTACTTTTCCCCATTTATAAAATGGGCATGATGGCACCTTCCCTGTCTAGCATACAGGATCTGAATGGCCTATAATTCCCTGCAGAAATGACTTCAGAAGGTAGAGCTAGAGGGAAGAATCAGCCTTCCTTTCCATTAAGGGTCAGAGCTTTTGTAAGGCCCTAACTGTTAGCAGTTGGCTAGACATGCTAGAAATGTTCAGCTTCTTCCAAGTGAATCTAATCTTTACAAGCAAAAGGGAAGGAGAGACACGTGTTGTGCACACGTGTGTGTTGGGGTGTTTAACAGCAGACCTAATAGTTTGCACAAGTTATCGTTGTAGTGTAAGGATAGGAGCTACATTACTTGTCAGTCATCGAAGGACAGCAGAAATAATATCTGCCTGTCTGTGTCCCATCAACTGAAATTAAAGAGATAAGGAAGATGAAGAATAGTACATAAGAAACCCTATGGAAAAGTGTCCTAACCCAGAAGTAGAGGGGTGCCTTTTTTTTTTTTTTTTTTTTACATTTGAGTGTTTATGGCTATTTCTTTAATGCTTTATATCAGACCTACACTGCATATAAATTTATTTGAAAATAAGCCACACTTTTCAGTAAAGCCACATTCTTATAAATTTGATCATAATCCCCATTGAGAAGCTTTTTTAAAGGTGTTAAATGTGAGTTATAGTTTTAACTTTTTATTTTAAAATAATTATAGACTTACAGGACATTTGCAGAAATACAAGCAATATCTTGTTTTACTGTGCTTTGCTTTATTGCGCTTCGCAGGTATTGCATATTTTACAAATTTAAGGTTTGTGGAAACCCTGCATCAAGCAAGTCTGTTGGCACCGTGTTTTCAACAGGATGTGCTCAATTTTTAATTAAGATATATACATTTGGGAAGCGGCTGTGGCTCAATCAGTGGGGCTCCTGTTTACCATATGGGAGGCCCCGGGTTCGGTTCCCGGGGCCTCCTGGTAAAGGCAGGCCTGCCCGCATGGTGTGGTTGGCTGACCCGGCGAGCACGGGTGGCAGGGGGTGGGA
Source organism: Tolypeutes matacus (assembly GCA_026826555.1). Taxonomy (NCBI): domain Eukaryota; kingdom Metazoa; phylum Chordata; class Mammalia; order Cingulata; family Chlamyphoridae; genus Tolypeutes; species Tolypeutes matacus. The sequence goes on along the minus strand of JAKSZT010031676.1, from coordinate 689,432 downwards.
TAAATGAATAAATAAATAAAAATCTTTAAAAAAAAAAAAAAAAGATATATACATTTAAAAATATTTGAGAAGTTATGAGTTTACAAAACAACCATGCATATCCTACAGGATTCCCATACATGGGCCCATCACCAACAACTTACATTGTTATAACACATTTGTTACAGATGATGAAAGACCATCATATTACAACTACCTATAGTCCATAGCTTATATTTGGTGTATTTTTCCCACATACCATCCTATTACTAACACCATGTATTAGTATTGTATCGTGAGAAAACATTTTCACATTTGTACCATTAACCACAGTCCATCATTCACCACGAGGTACACTGTGTTATATGGTCCCCTGCCTTGTACAGTCCATCCAAAGTGTACACTCAGTGGCTCTCAGTTTCAACTCAGAGTTGTTCTGTCATAGCTCAGTCCCTTTCAGAATGTTTTCATTACTCCAAAAGGAAAAATGCCATTCCCCCTTAGAACCCCCCATTATCGATTCAGCATTGATATAGTACCTTCCTTGCCACTGCTATAAAAATATTACAATATTACTGTTATCTATAGTGTATGCATTACATTAGTTGTATTTTTCCCATGTTTCTCTATATTCTTAACAGCTTGTAGTAAAGGAGCATTCTTGTTTTTATACTGTTACCTGCAGTCCTCATCCACTACTGAGTTCACCATGTTATACAGTCTGTAGATTATTCTCTTTCTCTCAGTTGACATTTACGTCCACAGACTACCCCTTTCAGCCACAATCATATTTATAAATCAGCAGTGTTAGTTCTACTTACTATAATGTGTTATGGTCAACTCTATTTCCGTACATTTACAATCAACCTAATTAAAAAGTCTACATACATTAGGCATCAGTACCCTTTTCAGCACTCATTCTATCTCCTAGTAACCAGTGCTCTAGATTTGAACTCCATGTGTTTACTCTTTGTATTTAGTTCATGTTAGTGAGACCATAGAATATTTGTTCTTTTGTGTGTGGTGTATTTCACTCAACATAACGTCCTCAGGTTCATCCATGTTGTCATATATGCCCCAATTTCATTTCCTCTTACAGCAACATAGTATTCCATCATATGTATATATTACATTTTGTTTATCCATTCATCAGTTTATGGTCACTAATTGTTTACATCTTTTGGCAATTGTGAATAATGCCACTATGAACATCATTGTGCAAATATCTGTTCGTGTCCCTGCTTTCAGTTCTTCTGAATATATTCCTAGTAGTGGGATTGCCAGATCATATGGCAGTTCTATATTTAGCTTCCTGAGTAATAGCGAAACTATCTTCTGCAGAGGCTGCACCAGTCGACATTCCCACCAGCAGTGAAGGAGTGTTCCTGTTTTTCCACATCCTCTCCAGCACTTGTAGTTCTGTTTTTTTAATAATGGCCATTCTGTATGGTGTGAAACGATATCTTGTGTTTTCTGGCCATTTGTATCTCCTCTTTGGAAAAATGTCTTTTGCCCGTTTAATTGGATTGCTGGCCTTTTAATCATTGAGTTGTATGATCTCTTTATATAACATGGAAATCAAACCCATATCAGATATATGGTTTCCAAGTATTTTCTTCTGTTGAATAGGCTGCCCTTTCACCTTCTTGACAAAGTCCTTTGAAGCACGAAAGTATTTAATTTTAAGGAGGTCCTATTCATCCGTTTTTTTTTTTTCCCTGTATTGCTTGTGCTTTGGGTATAAGAAGGTTTAAGAAACCCCCACCTACCACCAGATCTTTTTTTTTTTTTTAAGATTTATTTATTTATTTCTCCTCACCCCCTTGTTGTTTTGCACTTACTGTGTCTGTTCATCTTCCTTGTTTATTTAGGAGACACCAGGAACCGAACCTGGGACCTCCAATATGGGAGGGAGGTGCCTAATTGCTTGAGCCACCTCCATTCCCTGCTTTGTTGTGTCTCTCATTGTGTTTTTCTTCTTGTGTCTCTTGTTGTGTCATCTTGTATCAGCTTGCTGTCTTGCTTGTCCTCTTTAGGAGGTACCAGGAACCTCCTCTCCCTGCTCTGTTGTGTCTCTCATTCTATTTTTCTTCTTGTGTCTCTTGTTGCATCAGCTTGTCGCACTTGCCCATAATGCCAGCTTGCTGTCTTCTTTAGGAGGCACCGGGAACGAACCAGGGACCTCCCATGTGGTAGGCGGGAGCTCAATTGCTTGAACCACATCTGCTTCCCCCTACCACCAGATCTTGAAGCTGTATCCCTACATTTTCTTCTAGGAGTTTTATGCTTCTAGCTCTTATATTTAGGTCTTTGGTCCATTTTGAGTTAATTTTTGTATAAAGTGTGCAATAGGGGTCCTCTTTCTTTCTTTTGGATATAGATATCCAGTTCTCTCAGCACCATGTGTTGAATAGACTTTTCTGACCCAGTTGGGTAGGCTTGACTGACTCATCAAAAATCACTTGACCGTAGATGTGAGGGTCTATTTCTGAATTCTCGATTTGATTCCATTGGTCAATATGTCTCTCTTTATGCTAGTACTATGCTGTTTTTGCCAGTGTAGCTAGGTAATATGTTTAAAGTCAAGAAGTGAGAGTTTTCCAACTTCATTTTTCTTTAAGATATTTTAGGCTATTCAGCACCCCCTTATCCTTCCAAATAAATTTGATAATTGGCTTTTCCATTTATGCAAAAAAGGCTGTTGGAATTTTTGTTGGGATTGCATTGAATCTGTAAATCAGTTGGGGTAGAATTAACATCTTAATGATATTTAGTCTTCCAATCCATAAACATGGACTGTCCTTCCATTTATTTAGGTCTTCTTTGGTTTCTTTTAGGAATGTTTTGTAGTTTTCTGAATACAGGCCCTTTTATGTCCTTGGTTAAGTTTACTCCTAAATATTTGATTCTTTTTTTCACTATTATGAATGGAATTTTTTTTCCTGATTTCCTCTTCAGACTGCTCATTACTAGTGTATAGAAATACTACTGAATTTTGTATATTAATCCTGTATCCTGCCACTCTGTTGAATTTGTTCATTAGCTCAGGTAGATTTGTTGACTTTTTTTTTTTTTGGTTCTTTCTAGGTATAGGATTATATTATCTGCGAATAGTGAAAGTTTTACCTCTTCCTTTATAATTTGGATGTCTTTTATTACTTTTTGTTGCCTAATTACTCTAGCTAGAACCTCTAGCACAGGGGTTCTTAACACCTTTTTGTTCCACGGACCCCTCTGCCAGTCAGGTGAAGTGAATACTACTGTAATTTATTTATTGCATACATTCATAAGTGAAGGAAATGATAGATTTCAGTTAGAGGTCAGAAAAAATAAAGATTGTAAGTTTTTTTCAATTCAAGCTCACAGACCCCCTGAAATCTTCTACAGACCCCTTGGGGGTCCATGGACCCCTGGGTAAGAACCCCTGCTCTAGCACTATATTGAAAAACAGTGGTGACAGTGGGCCTCCTTGTTTTGTTCCCAATCTCAATAGGAAAGCTTTCAGTCTTTCACTATTGAGTACAATATTAACTGTAGGTCTTCCATATATGCCCTTTATCATGTAGAGACAGGTTCAGAAGGCCTATTCTTTGATGCAAAGTTGTTCAATAACTTAGCTTTGATGTCTGCTACTTATTTGCTGTGTCACCATAGCCTGAGTTCTCATGTTTAAAATTGAAGTGGCAGGGAGCGGATGTGGCTCAAGTGGTTGAGTGCCTGCTTCCCACATGGGAGGTTCTGGGTTTGGTCCCCGGTGCCTCCTCAAAAACAAAAAAACAATAAGCAAACATGAAAAAACCAACTCAGGGGAACCAGTGTGGCTCAGTGGTTGTGTACCAGCTTCCCACATAGAAGGTGCGGGGTTCAATCCCTGGCCCCTGTAACCCCCTTCCCCCACCCCCACCCCCACCCCCCAAAAAATTGAAGTGGTAATACTTCTGTAGGAAATAAGAATGAATAATTACACATTTGAGTAGATGTGTAAATTTCCTGGAAATCAAGAAAATGTAAATTAAAGCTATAATGGTATATTGTTCTTTATCCATTATATTGGTAAAATTAAATATCTTTTGATGGATGGGTATAGAAGCAGGAATTTTTATACTATTTGTGGGAGTATAAATTGGTACACCTTTTGGGTGGCATTCTGGGAGTACCTATTTGACATGCACAAACTTTTTGACTTATCAGTGCCAATTACAGATACAGATCTTAGAGAAATATTTGCCTGTGTCTACAAAGAGGTGTGTACAGAATAATTCATGTTGCATTCTTTGTCATGACGAAACACTAGATGAATAATTTAAATGTCCAAACAGCAAAAGAAAATTTTAAGTGAAAAAGGCAAGTTGCAGAACAAATGATACAGTATGATTACAAGAATATAGACATATACTCCTTCTCTCTCTCCAGAAACAGACATATACAGCCACACACACCGCCATAACACATGCTTAGGAAAAGTCTAAAAAGTTATACAATAATCTGATAACAGTAGCACCTCTGAGGAGGCAGAGAGAATTGGTGAATGGGGAGTTTTCCTTTTTTTTTAATTTTACCGGGAGGTCGTGGGAATCGAACCCAGGTCCCTCCATATGGCAGGCGGACGCCCAACCATTTGAGCCACATCCGCCCCCGGGAGTTTTCCATTTTATTTTAGATACTTCTTTATTATATTAATCCATAGCTATAATGTACTCTTTCTCCTTCCCGCTTGTTTGATAGCTGGTGGGCCTGTCTGTACTTGCCAGGTTCAGGAGTCTGACAAGTAGAATTAATTCTCCAAGTCAGTTCTGGCCCATATCAGCTGAATTGAGAACAGCTGTTGAGAATGGGGGTGGGGGGAGGGCGGTGGTGGTGGCAGCATGCACAGGTGGCTGAGAGGCAGCCAATACAGGGCAGTTCTAATTTACCAACAGTAACTATCGCATGTCACATCTTGTCATTCTCCAAATTGCTTTGCCCTCTGTTATTACACTGGACCCGGAAGATAATTCTGTGAACAAGTGAGGCAGGGATGATGATAGGAAAGGAAGCAATCAAAACATGGTACAGGAAAGTGTATGTGTAGAAATAGTTTTTTTTTTTCCTTTTCATTTAAAAAGAAATATGTACAAGGATATTCATGGCAGTATTGCTTGAAATGGCAACAGATTCAAAATAGCTAAGTCCTTTAATAGGGAAATATGAGAATACATTATGATCTGTTAATTATATGGACAATTATTATGCAGCTTTAAAAATATATGTTTGAAATTTTTTTGTGTGTGTGTGTGTGTGTGAGGGGGGTTGGGGATGCCCATGATAATTTTGAGTGAGAGAAGCAAGTTATAGAGCAGTACGTAAAGTGTAATCTTAGTTTTCTAAAAATTGAAAGCAACAAAAAATTCTCTAATATATGTGTACTCATGTTTTGGGGGCTTGGAAAAATCGGTTAACATTTCTTATGGGAGAACTTGGAGGGAATGGAAAGAGGTTGGGAGATTATTAATTTTGTCTTTTATCTAAATTTAGATTGCTTCACTGGTTTTGGAGAACAAGGAAAATAAACTTGTATAAACAAGAATCAAGTTCCCTAATCAGTTTTTCATCTTAATTGCTTTTTAAGAGGTGCCTTTTCTTTATTTTTTTTTGTGAGTTAATGAAGTAAAGAATTATGAAACTAAAAATAGAATTAATATGTAAATCTTCTCCTGGGTTAAAGGAAGCATCTGGTTAGTGGAAAGAGAACCAGGAGTCAGAGAACCAACTTTGTTGTTGTAGTCCACAACTTTCTGATGCATGAGCTTTCAACTAATAAGGCCGTTTAATATCTGAGGGCCTCAGTCTTCTTGTCTCTCCTAAAATGAAGAACTTGTACAAGGAGACACTGATCTCCAAGGTTCTTTCTAGCCCTAACACTTTGTGAGTCTGTGATCTCACAATTGAACCACCTCTTCAGATTAGAATACTGTATTTCATTTATTTTAAATTGGTATCCCACATTTTAACTCTCTGAAATTGGGATGCATTTTGTAATTGGTGGCCTTTTTCAATTGTCTTTGGCTATTTTTTTTACATTTAAATATCTCTGAAATTGAGATGTCTTATCATTGATGATACATGATTGTTGGACTTCTTGATGCAATTTTTTTCCCATTAATACAGTCTCTTGGTCTCTTTTTAGGCTTTCCTTGCTCCCAGCCACATCATATTCACTGACAGGGTGAAGACACTCAGATTGGGGAGAGGTGGGTGGACATATTATTTGAGTGTGCTAGGATGTTTTTTTTTCATGTTTAATAATCTTTGATTCAAGTGTAAAAGTTTAATACAAGCCATTTGTCATGCTTGGGATTTGTTAATTTAAAAACAAGGCTGGGGGAATCTGATAGAATGATCTTTGCACTTTTTCATCAGTAACTTTCAAGGATAGGGTAGATCGTAGGGCCATAAAAGATCCATTTGGCCAAACCCACTCTTTCTCTCCTGCCAGCAGTTCTGATGCCTATTCCATATCTTAATACACATTCCTGAATAAAGATTTACAGTTCAGCTGTGCTTACATAACCATTTAAAAATAATTAGCACCAGGGAAGCAGATGTGGCCCAAGTGATTGGGCTTCCGTCTACCATATAGGAGGTCTGGGGTTCAATTCCCGGGGCCTCCTGGTGAAAAGCAAGCTGGCCTGTGCAGCGAGCTGGCCCGCTCAGAGTGCTAGCCCACGCAGGAGTGCTGGCCTGCGCGGAGTGCTAGCCCATCCATGCGGAGTGCTAGCCCACACAGAGAGCTGGTGCAGCAAGATGACGCAACTAAAAGAGACACAGAAGATAGACAATGAGAGATGCAGCAAATCAGGGAGCTGAGGTGGCGCAGAAGATTGAGCGGCCTCTCTCCACTCTGGAAGGTCCCAGGATTCGTTCCCAGTGCCGCCTAAAGAGAAGACAAGCAGACACAGAAGAACACACAGAGAGCAGACAGCGATCGCAAAACGGGGGGGAAGGGGCGGTGTGGATAAATAAGTCTTAAAAACAACAACAAAAAAAGCCTGCCCTGAACTTAAAAAAAAAAACTTAGCACCAGCTTGCTTCCTATAATGAGCATGCCAGGATTTTGTGCATCCTTAACTGGTAGATATCCTATGTGTAGCTACTGTTTTAGAAATAAATAGATGTGTAGCCCTGAAGCATCCAACCTAGTGCTCTTCAACTTTGATTAGTTTCTTGATCTTCAGTTTGCTTTTTTTTTTTTTCCACTTTTTATTAAAATATTACAGAAAAGTGTACAAATCATAATTGTACAGCTTGAAGACCTTCCACAAAGTGAGCACACACACACCTGTGTAACCTTGTAACTAACATTACCAGCAGCTCCCTGTCCAGGCTCTTGTGCCTCTGTTGTCTTCTTAAATGCAGAGAATGTGTACATAGGGGTGGTGATTTTGTGGGTCATAAGAGGGTGGCTCATGGATATCTTGGATGAGTCTGCTGAAAACAGCTCCAGTTTTGGAGCCTGAAGATCAGAGTTTCATCCTGGTCCTGTTGGTTTTTAGCTGTGTTACTTTAGGCCAGGTATTTAGCCTTTCTGAACTTCATTCCTCTGTGATAAATGAAAAATAATGTCTACCTCACAGAGGTGTATCATGTGAAATAATTTGTAAATGGTAAAGTGCTGTATGTAAGCGCTAGTTGTTTTTTGTGAGGAAGTTAGAATCCCATGCAGGAGATAATGTGAACCTCAAGTAAGGTTAGAGAAAATGAAGTCCATTTGAACCCAAAATCCATTCGAACCCAAAATCCATTCTCTTAATCTCCAGGTTATACTGCCTCCTTTTTTCGGTTGACTTTTTTTGATGTGGTCACTGGCTTTGTGTTCAATTCTCCCAAAATGGAAATGGTAGTATAATATACAGGATCTAAAAAGGAGTCTCCAGAGATCTGGAATTTCTGCCAAAGTCTCTCACTTCCTCTCTTAATGCTGGTGCCTCCTGGAGCTGTGCAACAGAGGCCTTGGCAAAAGATTAGCAAATTTCAATGGACAGTGTATACACGGCCCCTTTATAGGCCTAAGAAGCAAGCATGATTTTTACGACAGATTTTCTGATTATATTCAGACTGTTCCATATGTGACCCAGCTCTGTAACTCTAGCCCTGAATCATATTTTTGACTATTTGGATGGCATGATGTTTTAGATAATGGACTTTTGAGTGAGACAGACCTGGGTTTGAATCTTAATTCTGTTACTTGTTAGCCTTTTTGATGTTCGACATGTTGCTCAACATCTTGAAACATTTTCTATAAATGGGATTACTAATAGTACTTACTTGATAGGGTTGATACTAATGGTCAGTGAATAGAAGTTATTATTACTCTTGCATTCTTTTCTTGGTTTATGGCACACATGTTCATCTCCACATTCATCCAAGTTAGGAAATTTGGAAGTACTTGTAGAATTTTCCTTTTCTCGTTCTTTACTTATAATTGATTTTCAGGGCCTGTCGTAAGTAATTCTCAAAGCTGTCATCTCTTCTTTATTGTCACTGCCTTACTTCAGACATATATCATTTCTTGCTAGGAGTAAACTGGCTTTTGCAGTGCATTCTGCAAAATTTAAGAGAACTACAGAACTGGTTCAAGAAGTAGGTGGAGGGAAACGGATGTGGCTCAAGAGGTTCGGCGTCCGTCTACCATATGGAGCAACCGGGGTTCGATCCCCGGTACCTCCCGGTAAAAAAAAAAAAAAAAAAAAAAAAAAAGAAGTAGGTGGAAGCTGAGGGGACAGGATTCTAAACAGCCTTTACTTCAAACCGTCTACTTTTATTTGCTTTATACCCTGGGGTTCTATATAAAGATTTCATTTGAAGAGGGATCATTTTTAAAGTATAGTTTTAAACCTTTCATTCATTCTGCAAGTACTTATCAGTCACCAATCACCTATTAAGTGCCAGACATTGTGCAAATTTCTAAGAATTCACTGGTGACCACACAGTCTATGATCTTATGGAACTTATGGTAGTGGGAGGGAAAGAAATTAATCAAATACAAAAAGATATAATTAGAAATGATGAGTGCTGTGAAGGAAAGGAATGTGTGTTATGAGAATGCATTGTAGGCACTTGACCTAATCTAGAAGGTTAGGGAAGATTTACAGGAGGAAGTGACATTTGAGCTAAGATATGAAGGATCGGTCGGCGTTAGCTAAGTGAAAAGGTAGGAAAAGTAAGATTCAGGCAGAAGGAAGAGCATGGACAAACACTAGACCATATGTGGATGTAATTTTCTACTAATGAACTTTAGCCTATAATAGTGGCTTACCTTTATCTCTGTGCCAGTTATTGTGCTGAGCACTTTATACATACTATCTTATAAATTCCTATGAAAACCCCACAGTACAAATATTGTCCCTGGGGAAGCTGATGCATAGAGAAGTTAAGCAATTTGTCAAAGGTTGCACAGTTAATAAGCTCTAGAGCTAGGATTTGGATTAGGCAGTCTAATTTAAGATCCCTTGCTCCTAGCTATTTTGCTGTATTGCCCTCCTCTTGTTTCTTTCCTCTTATTTTTTTACCACTCCAGGCTGTACTTTGTGCTGCTGCCAGTTCCCTTTCTGAAACAGATCTGATCATGTCACACTACTTTCCCCCCTCCCTTTAAGATTTTATTTATTTATTCATTTATCCCCCCCTTGCTGCTTGTGCTCACTGGGTCAGCTAACCACGCCGTGCGGGCGGGCTTGCCTTCACCAGGAGGCCCCGGGGCCTCCCATATGGTAAACGGGAGCCCTACTGACTGAGCCACAGCCGCTTCCCCTCCCCCCTCCCTTTAGAAACCATGATTGTTTCCTACAGCTATGAGATACAATCTGAATTCTATAGCATGATATAGGTGCCTCAAAATTTGGTACAGCTTTCCCTTATCATCTGCTTCACCTTCCTAAAACTGCAGGCCATTGTTCAAATATAATATGTTCTGTCTTTGTACATGCTCTTTTCTATGCCTAGAATGCCCTTTTCTTCTCTTGGTGAAACCCTATTCATCCTACTCGAACTTTAAGACGCAGCTTAAATGTTACTCCTTCAGTAAAGCTTTTCTCAGCATCCCATTCTGAGTTAATCAGCTCCTCAAAGCTCCTCTTATTTTCCCATTCTGATCACTTTTCACCAAAAGACGAATGAATCTCTGACTCCCCGTCTTCAACACCTCTCTGTACTAAGAATGCCGAGTCCACCTCTGCAATACCTTTCAAATATTCCTTTTTTTTTTTTAAACAATGTATTGAGGTATATCATTCATACATGAACCTACATAAACTATAAGTGTTCAGTAAACATTGTGAACTTACAAAACAAACATGCATAACATCATACAGGGCTCCCACACATCACCCCCCCACAAACACCCTGCATTGTTGTGAAACATTTGTTAACAAATCATGAAAGAGCATCGTCATAGTATTATTACTAACTATAGTATGTATCTTACTCTCCTATACATTTTTTTAAAGGATTTATTTATTTACTTACTTTTATCAATTTTTACCCCAGGCCCTGTCTGCGGGTGAGCCGTCAGGCCCCGCGCACAGGTGCGCCACCAGGCCCTGCGAGTGGGTGAACCGTCAGGCCCCATGCACGGGTGCACCGTCAGGCCCTGCTAGCAGATGAGCCTCCAGGCCCCGTGTGCGGGTGAGCCGCCAGGCCTGCAAGCCATGCAGCAAGATGATGACGTAACGGGAGAGTGACACAAGGGAGAGCCAAGACGAGACATACCAAAAAACCAGGAACTAAGGTTGCACAGGCAGTAGGATACCTCTCCCCCACATTGGAGATTACAAGGATCAAATGCCAGGGAAGACAGGAGGAGAAGAATGAGAAGAGAGGGCAGGAAACGGACACAGAGAGTTGCCCAGCAAATGGACACAGAAACAGCAAAAACGGGGCGGGGGGGTAAAAATGGATAAAAGCAAATAAATAAATAAATAAATCCTTAAAAAAATACATAGGGGAGGAAGATATGGTCTATAGTTAGTAGTAATGCTTTGATGATGCTCTTTCATGATTTGTTAACAAATGTTTCGCAGCAATGCAGGGTGTTTGTCGGGGGGTGATGTGTGGGAGCCCTTTATGATTTTATGCATGTTTGTTTTGTAAGTTCACAATGTTTACTGAACACTTATAGTTTATGTATGTTCATGTATGAATGATATACTTCAATAAATTGTTTAAAATATATATATATTCCTTTCTTTTTAATTCCTCCTGCCCCTGCCCTAACAGCAACGCTTTTATTTCTACCACTACAACTGCCACCTGTTTCTTGCCTCTGGACTCACTGTTGTGCCAAAGTCATCTTTCCAAAAAGCAGACATAAATATATTAATTTCCTAGCTGCTAAAACAAATATAATGGGTTGGCTTAACAACAGGAATTTTTTGGCTTACGGGTTCAGAGGCTAGAAGGCTAGCTTCCTGTTGGGGTCAGTATCTTCTGGCTGGCTGGCAGTCTTTGGGGTTTCTTGGCTTTTTCATCACATCACAATGGCAGTGTCTTTTCCTTTGTCTTCCGGGTTCCATTAACTTCCAGCTTCTCACTGTTCCTCATGGCTTCTCCCTCCATATCCAATTTCCTTTGCTTATAAAGACATCAGCCATATTGAATATAGATCTATTCCCAATCAGTTTGGCACATCTTAACTAAAATCTTCAAAGGTCCTGTTCACATCCGCAGTTCCAAGACTGGGGACCTGAACATGCCTTTTGTGGCGGATGTGAATTCAATCCCCAACAGTAAGTATGCCATGTTCCTGCTTAGAACAATTCAGTGGCTCCTACTGCCTACTGGGTAGTTTCACCTTTTTAGTATGGCATTCAAGGTTACTACACGTTAGTTTCTACTACTTTCCAGTGTTACCTCACCTTCCTTTCAGCACTCCTCAGCACCCTTCTTCTTTGGCCTTGTATTGTAGGTAGTTATAGATGTTTCTTTCTCCAAAGGATTCTATGTTCAAGTTCAAAGACTCTCTGAATCATCTTTGAATCTAAAGAATGGTGTGTAGAGGTGTTTATTTCATGTTTATAGTTGAATGTCCATGGTTAAATTTTGTTAATTCCAAGCAAAGAGTAAAATGTCTTATGTATTTTGGAACATTTGGATCTCAAATGGGTAAAAAAAAAAAGGGGGGGTAGTGGTGGAATTTCAGTTATTAGGAAAATTGCTTGTGTGTAATTTGGCACCTCTCAGTGATGTCAGATACGTGGGATGTTATTTTATCTAATGTTGGTCAAGTTACTTGCCTGCCCATTTCATGGGTTGTGGCAGAAGCAGTATAAACAATCAATGTAAGGGACTATACTGATAAAAGGTATAGCATGTAGCTGAGGTGTGCTAGACAGAACACTGGATTTAGAAGACTTGAGTGTGAGTTTTGGCTCTGCAACCTTAGCAGTTGACTTTGAGCAGGTAGTTTCTTCTTTCTGGGCTTTAGGTTCCTAGTCTATGAAATTGGAATAAACATGCTTTCCTCTTAGGGTTCTTTTTTGTGGGGAGTGGGTAATGGTTAATTGAGATGTGAGAGACAGCCTCTCTAAATTCTTGGTCTGTTCAAATGTTAGTGTTTTGTTTTCTTTATCATGCCCGTTTTAGACACCATTCCCATTTATTTTACTTATCACTAACATATTGACAGTTTTGGTTCTTGGGTTAATCAAGCATCTTATTTAGAAGATCAACCCCTATTAATATTTGTGTTTATTAATTTCTATCAGTGGTTGGAAGGCATCCTGATATGGTAGAAGGAAAAGTGGACTTGGAACCAGAAAAACATGGTTCTCAGTGCTGTGTAGGAGGTAGAGACTTGGAAGATAAAGTAGAGAGAGAGAGAAAGAGAGAGAGATCCAGTCGGAGCTTTGGAGCTACTTACGGCCTGTTGGAGACAAAAGATCCTAGTAGAGCTCCAGTTCTTCACACTTATATACTCACCTGAAATCACAAGTTTGTTGTCTCAGATCAGTTGACTTTGTTCATGGCGTGCAAATAACTTGTAAAATTTCTGCCTTAGGCAGCAGATAGCAAAGTTTTGGCCAAGGTGTCACATATAGTCAACATGGATGGAGACTTGGACTAGATAACCAGTAAGGTCTCTTTGAACCCTGAGATTCTATGATTTGTTGACCAGACATAGAAAGCTTCATTTCTTTAGGCTGTTTAGACAGATGCAGTTAGAAACTGCACTTTCTCTGTGTCTTATTTATGAAGAGCTACCTTAAAATGCCCAGAGGATAGCTTCAGTCACCGTCATGCAAAGTTGGTGCTGCTAGTTTCCAAGGACATCCTTCTTTCATCATGTCAGTTAAACAAATGTGTTTCACTTTGGAGATGGGACCTAGTAGGGTAACAAAGTACCTATTTCTAGAAGACTTGCTCTTTATCTGGAAATAACTAACTGGTGAAGTTTTGACCAGATTCTGAGAATAGATCTGTTATAAGATTTGTTGTTGTTGAAAATGGTGTCCTAGGGAAAGAATCATGGAAATTTGGGGAGGTGGAAAGGTACCTTAGATATAACCTAACCCAATCCTCTTTTACTGTTGAGACCCAAGTTGGAGAAGTGACTTGTCTAGAGTGGCCAAACACCAAATCTAGTGTTTTCTATGCTAGTGAGGCTTTTTTCAGGAGGTTTAAATATTTACCAGTAAAACTGTTCCCCCTAGCTTCAGGTGTTTGTTTTTTTTTTTTTTTTTCCTTTTTTCTTTTCTCATCATCAATTTGGTGTTTATGAGCAAACATTGTGCTAGATATGTTGCCTCTAGGGACAGGGCTATTTACTCCTCTGTGTCAATGAAACGGGGTGAACAGGTTCTTAGGTGTTTTGTAGGAAAGCCTTCTTGAGAGAGAACTGAGTGGGCCTCTTGGATGTTATAATGAATCCTCTCTGGGTTTTAATTTGCCCTCTGCCTTTCTCCCCAGGAAGCCTTAAGCTTACCAACATTGCCTCATTAATCACTGTCCTCTGGAGAGGGAGAATGAGGAGGTGGTAAATAAGCTTAAGGTCAGACCTTTGAAACAGCACCGTTATTTCCTTCACGCCTCCTTTCTCCATGACTTCTTACCATTAAGGTAACGCCAGCGATCCTTCAAATAGGATGCTTAAGGGAAGTGTCAGTCCTTTAATGTTTGTAAAGCTCTTGCATCTTCAGAAAAATTCTTTAGGAATTACCTTTGAAATATAACTGATTCTGTATTGATTAAAAAGCTGATTTTAATTAGGAGGTTGAGGTACAAGGCTTCTTTGGGCCACTGACAACTACTAGCTTTTATTTATTTATTTTTATTTTATTTAGCTTTTATGATTGTTTACCTAAGAGCAGTAAAGAATAATAGAGATCAGATAGAAACTCACTGCCTATGTGTCTAAATCATGTAACTAAAGTCACTTAATTCTGGATTCTGGGGATTCCTCATTTTAAAAATAGAAATAATAGGAACACTAATTCATTGCTGGTGGCAATGTAAAATGGTGCAGCCACTGTGGAAGTTCCTCAGAAAGCTAAGTATGGAACTACCACGTGACCCAGCAATCCCACTACTAGGTATATACCTGAAAGAATTGCAAGCAGGGGCTTAAATATTTGCACACCAATGTTCATAACGGCATTGTTCACAATTGCCAAAAGATGGAAGCAATCCAAGTGTCCATCAAATGATGAATGGATAAGTAGTATGTGGTATGTACACACAATAGAATATTATTCAGCCATGAAAAGGAATGAAGTCCTGATACATGTGACAACATGAATTGCACACCGATTAATATCAGCATTATTCACAATTGCCAAAAGAGGGAAGCAACCCAGGTGTCCCTCAGCTGATGAATGGGTAAATGAAATATGTACACATACACTGGAATATTATTCAGCTGTAAAAAGTAATGAAGTCCTGATACATGCAACAATATGGATGAACCTTGAAGTCATCGTGTTGAGTGAAATAAGCCAGATACAAAAGGACAAATATTGGGAAGCGGCTGTGGCTCAATCAGTGGGGCTCCCGTTTACCATATGGGAGGCCCCGGGTTCGGTTCCCGGGGCCTCCTGGTGGGGGCGGGCCCGCCCGCGCGGCGTGGTTGGCTGACCCAGCGAGCACAAGCAGCAAGGGGGGGATGAATGAATAAATAAATAAAATCTTTAAAAAAAAAAACAAAAACAAAACAAAAGGACAAATATTGTATGATCTCACTGATTTGCAGCAATTAGAATAAACAAACTCATAGAGTCAGAATCTAGACTATAGGTTACCAGAGCATGGGGTGGACATAGGGAATAGGAATTTAAGGCTTAAAATGTTCAGGGTTCCTGTTTGGAATGATGGAAATGTTTTGGTAATGGATGTAGGTGATGGTAGCACAATATTGTAAATGCAATCAGCACTGAAATATATATCTGAATATGATTAAAAGGGGAAATATTAGATTGCATATATGGTAACAGAATAAAAAATTTTTAGAAGACCATGAAACTACCCTAAGTTAAATCTTGGACTTTAATTAATAGTAAATTATACGAATGTGCTATCATCAATTGTAACAAATGTTCACACCAATACGATATATGGGAATCCTATATTTTATGCATGATTGTTCTGTAAACTCACAACTTCTCTAAAAAAACAAAAGAAATTCACATAAATAAATACAACAGAAATAAAATATACCCTATACATTATCCAAGGATTAGACGAGGTGACCATGTGAGGGGATGGGGTGTGAGACAAATCCAATTGGGCTCAAATTTTGACTCCAACATTTACTAGCTATGTGACCTTGGGCAAATTTTTTTAAAATAAAATTTTATTGAAGTATGTCATTCATACATGATCATACATAAACAGTAAGTGTATAGTATAAGTTGTGAACTTATAAAACAAACATGCATATCATCATACAGGGGTCCCATACATCATGCCACCACCAACATCTTGCATTGTTGTGAAACATTTGTTACAAAGTATGAAAAAGCATTGTCAAAATAGTAGTACTAACTATAGCCCATATCTTACATTTGGTGTATTTTCCCCCAACCTACCCGATTATTAACACCCTGTATTAGTATTATACATTTGTTATAGTTCATGAGAGAATATTCTGTTTGTCCTGTTAACCACAATCCATCTTTCACCACTGGTTTCCCTGTGTTATACAGCTTAGGCAAGTTTTAAAATCTTAATAATTCTCGGTTTCGTTTTCTGTAAAATAGGAGTAATCGTGGTATTTACCTCACTGGGTAATTGTAAGGATTAAACAAAATAAAGCATGGGAAGTGTTTCACATAGTGCTTGGCACATAGTGCTGAGTAAAAGTTATTATAACAGTAACAACAACATAATAGTCCTTAGGTATTTATAATGCCAGGCTATCAAGTGGCAGAGAAAAGACTGGAAGGTATTGCATAAGTCAGTGGACCCATAAGAGCACATTCCCTGCCAACTTCTCTGGTGAGATGGCTTGTAAGACTGTTGGAGAGGCTTTCACTAGGCCCTAGCCTATGGCTTCCTTCCAGGCTCAGCTTCTTACAGCTCCCCTTCCAGGCAGGCAGATTGAGGTGGCAGTTCAGAGGGCCTTCAGTGAGAAGACCAGCCTGGCGGCATGGAAGGTTTGGGTAATAAAGGTATAAATGGCTATAGAACGTAAGATTACTGCCTGGTCTTGGAGGACCTGGGATGCCAGGCCAGTTTGTATTAGAGCCATCCCATTCCTGGGCACAGACATAGGGGGATCGTTCTCTCCCAGTCTTTTTTGTTTAAACTTTCAAAAATGGTAGTATACATTAAAAATTATAATCTTTATATTTTAAACAATAGTAAAATACAATGAATACCCATGCATCTACCACCCGGCTCAGGAGATGGAACGTTACCAGGCCCCGTGACTCACCCTGTGCACTCCTAACCAACCTTCACCCCTACCCTCAGGAACACTTCTATCTTGAATTTTGTGTTAGTCATTTTCTTCCTTTTTTTTTTTTTTCTTAATGGTTTTACCACTCATAGCTCAGTCTCTTGGGGGACAATGAGCAGGGGTGAGTAGAATCAAGCAGGAGCTATGGGGCCTGTCTGCTCCTTGGCTAGGCTGGAGGAGGGGTGGGAGGGAACTGCTGATGCCACAGGAGGAGAGTGGCAGAGCTGTGGTGGGAGAGGGAGGGGCTTGAGAAACTGGCACCGCTCCCTGGACTGTCCTGAAGAGCAGGCCCAGTGTGGCAGCTTGGCAACTTCAGCTGAGAGGTTCCAGAGGAGAGTGCAGGCTCTCAAGCTGCACAGCTGGAAGCTGTTACCTTGAGTTTAGAGCAAGGGGTGGGGTGGGGGTGGGGTAAGGAGCCTTTTGTACTCTGAGACAGATCAATTCTTTCCTGTGCTAGGGAGCTTCAGGCCTGCTACAATGCCCGATGTGGCCAGGGTGATTTTAGCAGACTTGCCTCCTGTTTGCACTTCATACATTTTTCTGGAGCATTGATTGTGCCAGTCATTACATTGTGTTTGCCACTTTGCTTCCCTATAAAAGTTTCTGGTTTTTGCTTTGCTTTTTTTTTTGTGGTGCCCTTTTTTAAATAATAATTTCACTTTCTCCGAATAGCAGTTGCTAACCACAGATTGAAAATGTAATGTGGCGTATTAGTCAGCCAACAGGGGTGCTGATGCAAAGTACCAGAATTCTGTTGGCCTTTATAAAGGGGTTATTTATTTGGGGGTAGAATCTTACAGTCACAAGGCCCTAAAGAGTCCCACTCAAGGTACCATAAGAGGTACTTGCTCACCCAAAGTCATTTGCCACATGTTGAAGCAAAATGGCGGGTGATGTCTGCGATGGTTCAGCCTTCTTCCTCTTAAGGTTCTGTGGTCCCAGCTCCTTCTGGTCTCAGCTGTAGGCTGGCATAAGGCTTTTCTCTCAGGGCTTCGCAGCTGCTCTGTTCTTTTCAGCTGCGAACTATCAGGCTCATCTCTCTTCCCAGGGCCTCTGCCATGTCTATAGAGCTGTCTCTCTTCCCCTGTGTTGTTCTTCTCTGTGTATCTACTTCCGTGTTCTTCATTGAGTATCCATTTATATAGCCTACCAAGGGGGTGGGGACTCAACCCTGCAAGCCCTAATGACGTGGTCGAATCAAAGCCCTAATCTTGATTTAATAAAGTAAAAGTAAAACCTCTGAATTTAATACAAAGAGGTATCACAGAGAGCGGATGTGGCTCAAGCAATTGGGTGCCTGCCTCCCACATGGGAGGTCCTGGGTTCTGTTCCAGTGCTTCCTAAAGAAGATGAGCAGACACTGCAACAAGCAGATGCCGCAACAAGTAATACACCACAGCCAGCAGATGCCGCAACCAAGCAGATGCCGCAACCAGCAGATGCTGCAACTGCTGCAACCAGCAGATGCCACCACCAGCAGATGCTGCAACCAGCAGATACCACCACCAGCAGATGCTGCAACCACTGCAACCAGCAGGCGCTGCAACCAGCAGACAATGCAGCCAGCAGGGAACAGAAGTGGCTCAAGCAGTTGGACAATTGCCTCACACATGGGAGGTCCTGGGTTCAGTTCTCAGTGCCTCCTAAAAGAAGATGAGCAGACAACAAGGGACAGACGAGGGAACCATCTGGGGGTGCAGGGGAGGGAATAAATATAAATAATTTTTTTTAAAAGGAGTATCAAAAAAAAAAAGAGACACGAAAAGGAGTACCACACCCAGAGGAACAGACCAGTTTACAAACATAATATCTCTTTTTGGAATTCATAAATAATATCTAACTGCCACATGTGGGAATAGGCCAAAGGGCTTGTGAGAAGAAGCAGGGTGATGGGAGGTCTCTGCAGCTATGGGCCTCGGTTTGACTCCCTGACTCCACCTAGACACTCTCTGTTGGCTGGCGGGTTGAATTCAGAACGCTGCCATCCAGATGTAGTTGAAAGGAACTGATTCAAGTAGCACTTGTGTGCAAGTTACTATGGGAGATCATAGAGAGATGGAGTTGTCTATGCCCTTAAGGAATTTACATTCTCGATGTGAAGATGACTTTCATGCATATACATGTAAGACAGTACAAGTGCCAAACGCAAGATGTAGACACATTTTTCTGATCACCAATATAATACATGGTTATTCTAAAAATTCAAACATAATGAACAAATAGTGTAGGAAGTGAAAATCCCCCATAATCTAATTCCCCTGCCCCCAAGATAACCACTATTAACCACTATTTGAGGAGTTGGGACTTGAGCTGGACTTTAAAGTAAAATCCAGAGAGGCAGACTGATGGCAGGAAGGTGGGCATCACCAGGGAGGAGTACCCTCTCTAGCTTCCCCAACAAATGGTGATCCAGTTTCTGCTTGGACACTTCAGTGACTGGGGACCAAGATGCCCAATTAGGAATTAATATTTGTTAAGCACCCACCTGTGCCTTTAGGCTACCCAATGTGTTGGGCACCTTATATATGTTATTGAATTAATCATCACAACCTTATGAGGTATCTTTATCCTTATTTTATAAACAAAGGTCCTGAGGCTCAGAGGTTACTTGTCAGGGTCATATGGCAGCAAGTGATACAGAGTTCTGCCATTTACCAGCTGTGTGATCATGAACAAGTTACTTAATCTCTGTGGCTCAGTTTCCTCATCTGTAAGGTGAGGTGGTAATAGTACCTCCCTCACTAAGAGAGGACCCCTCTCCCCCAACTTAAAATTACAAATATTTGTTATTGCACAGTTTCTTTGGGTCAGGAATCCTGGTGTGACTTAGCCTCTGTCTTAAAGTCTCATGAGTTGCAGTCAAGCTGTCAGCTGGGGCTACACTTTCATCTGAAGGCTTGAGTGGTGGTTGAAGGGAGATCTGCTGTCAGGCATACTCAAGTGGTTGTTGGCAGGGCTTGGTCCCTTGCCACATGTCCCTTTCCATAAGACTACCTCACCACCTGGCAGCAGGCATCCCCATAGTGAGCCAGCCAACAAAATGATAGAGCATGCTCAAGACAAAGCCAGTCTTTTTACAACCTAATGTTGGAAGTGACATCTCATTACTTCTGTATTTTGTTCATTTAAAAATTAAGGCCAGGTGCTCGCTTCAGCAGCACATACACTAAAATTGGAACGATACAGAGAAGATTAGCATGGCCCCTGCGCAAGGATGACACGCAAATTCGTGAAGCGTTCCATATTTTTTAAAATCAGCACACACCACTCAGAACTGAGTGGGAGAGAGTGTGGTCTACAGTGTGAACTGTGGTCTATGGTTGGTGGCAAGGCTCCAGGATGTGTAAGTTCATTGAGGGTGGTGGGCCACACTTGTGGGAGATGTTTGTGTGGGATGTGGTGGGAGGTGTGGGAGGTGGGGAACATGGGAATCCCAGTGGGTTCCATGTAATATTTTGGGTAATCTAAGCACCTCTTAAAATATATGTGTATATATATATAAATAACATTTTTGTAAGCAAATACACATATATGCATATATATTTATATATCATTTTGCAAATGTTTGTATGTATTGTGAGAATTTTGATTTTTACCCATAATAAAAAAAAAAAAGAAAAGAAAAGAAAAAATTAAGGCCAGCCCACACTTAAGGAGGGTACGAATACCAGGAGCCTGGCATCAGTGGGGAACATCTCAGAGGCTGCCTACCACTCACATATACAGTGGCACACCATGAGTGTAAAGCTCTGTGAATTGTCACTGTATGAACACAGCTGTGTAAATGCCATGCAGCTCAGGGTGAAGAGCACTTCTAACAACACTCCACAAGATCCCCTCCTCCCTTCAACCCCTTCAACCACTCTCCTGACTTAACTTTATTTGAACTTTATGTAAATGAAATCATACTATATGTGCTTTTATACTTTTTTCCTTCAATCATTATGTTTGTGAGATTTACCCATGTTTTTCACATGTTGCAATAGTTCACTGTGTAGTATTCTACTCAATGAATATACCGGAATGTATTCATCGATTCTCCTATTGATGGGCATTGTGTTTTCCATTGTTTGCTATTATGAAAAGTGCTGCTATGAACATACTTTTACACATCTTTTGGTACCTATATATTTGTATTTCAGTTGAGTATATCCCTAGGATTAGAATTGCTGGGCCTTAGGGTAATAAGTCTGATCAGCTTTAGTAAATACTTAGTGTTCCAAAGTGATTGTATCAAATTACATTCACCCAAGGAATATATGAGGGTTCTACATCCCTTTTAGCCATTCTGGTGGATGTGTAGTAGAAGCTAGTAGTAGTAGTAGTAGTTGTGGCTTTAATTTGCATTTGCTTGATGATAGTAAGGCGAGTGCCTTTATATATACTTCCTGGCTATTTTTAATATCTTTTGAAGTACCTGTTAAGTAAGGCCTTTTGGTGATTTTTCTACTGTTATCTTTTTTCTTACAGATCTTTACAAGTTCCATATTGAATGAGTGTTTTGTTGGTTTATGTATTACAAATATCCTCTCCCAGTCTGTAAAGACTATCCTTTCTCTAATATTCTGCAGTATCATCTTTGTCATAAATGAAGTGACCGCGTAAGTCTGGGTCTGGTGCTGGACACTGTTTTGTTCCATGGTTCTATTTGTTTTACCTTACACTAATTCTAAATTGTCTCTTAATTACTGTAACTTTGTATCCAATAGTGTAAGTCCTCCAACTTTTTTATTCTTCAAGATTTAGTTATTCTTGGCCTTCTACATTCCAATAAAAAATTTAAAATCAGCATATCATCTCACATGCAAACTGTGATTTTGAGATGGAATTGAATGTATAGATCAATTTGGGGATAACAAATATATTTACAATATTGAGTCTTCCATCCATGAACATTTCGTGATATTCCTTCATTTATTTAGGCCTTCATTTATTTCTCTCAGTGCTGTTTTGCAGCTTTCTGTGTAAAGGTCTTGCAGGACATTTATTAGAATTTATTACTAGGTATCTGATGTTTTTGATGCCATTGTAAATGTTACTTTTGTTTTCCTTTTAACTTTTAATTTTGATGTAATTTCTAACTGATGGAAAAGTTGCAAAAGTAGAACAAAGAATTCTTATGCCCTGCAACCAGATTCTCCAAATATAGCATTTTACTACATTTGCTTTCTTTCTCTCTTTTTTTTTTAAAGATTTATTTATTTACTTATTTCTCCCCTCTCCCCTTATTGCTTTTGCACTCACTGTCTGCTCTCTGTGTGTTCTTCTGTGTCTGCTTGTCTTCTCTTTAGGCGGCACCGGGCACCGATCCTGGGACCTTCCGGAGTGGAGAGAGGCTACTCAGTTTTTTGCGCCACCTCAGCTCCCTGGTTTGCTGTGTCTCTTATTGTCTCTCTTTTGTGTCTCTTTTTGTTGCATCATCTTGCTGCGCCAGCTCTCTGCATAGCCCAGCTTGCTTTTCACCAGGAGGCCACGGGAATCAAACCCTGGACCTCCTATATAGTAGACAGGAGCCCAATCACTTGAGCCACATCTGCTTCCCATCTCTCTCTTAAAATATGCTTTTTTTTTCTGAATTTTTTCAGAATAAGTTGTAGATATTGTACACCGTTACTACTAAGGGGGTTTTAAAAATTAATGAGTTAATACACATCAGGTTAGTAGAATGGTGCCTGGTACATAGTATGCCTTCAGTAAACACTAACTGCTATTTATTATATCCTGCTTTCTCTCTAATTCTAATATGGTCCATATAATCTCTCCCCAAACCTGAGTCCCCACTTAATTTTTAAATTCTGTAGGTGGTCTTTCCATCCTCCTAAACACCACTTACACTTTCCTCCCCATTACACTTCCTCCACCTGCTTCCAATTATTAAGGTCTTTTCATTCTGTCTCCAGAATGTCTCATCATTCCCTACCTTTCCATTCTCTCTTACCTCACCCTCCTTGGTGTCTTCATCACCTGTCACCTATATTTTGTGGCAGCCTATTAACTTATCTCCCTGCTGCTAGTCTCATTCATTGATACCCCAGAAAAATCTCAATACACAGTCTCATACCACACCTCTGTTAAAAATAATAAACTTTCGGGAAGTGAATGTGGCTCAAGCGATTGGGCTTCCGTCTACCATATGGGAGGCCCTGAGTTTCATCCCCAGGGCCTCTTGGTAAAAGCCAGCCAGGCCTGCGTGGCGCAGCAAGGTGATGACACAACAGAAGAGAGACACGGGAGAGTCAAGGTGAGAAGTGACAGAAAAACCAGGAACTGAGGTGGTGCAAGCTCCCACATCGGAGGTCCCCAGGATCAAATCCCAGTGAAGCCTAGAGGAGAAAAAAGAGAAGACAAAAAATAAACAGACACAGGAGATCACACAGCGAATACACAGACAGCAAACAGCAGGATGTGTGTGTGGGGGGATAATAAACTTTCCTTTTTTTAATAATATACTTATTTTTTTTAAAAGATACTTAGATTACATAAGTGTTACATAAAAAATATGGGGGAATCCGTATGCCCCACTCCCTACCCCTCGGACATTTTCGCACATTAACAACATCCTTCATTAGTGTGGTACATTTGTTACAATTGAACACATTTTGGAGCATTGCCACCAAGCGTGGATTATAGTTTACATTGTAGTTTGCACTCTCTTCCACACAATTTTGTAAGTTATGGCGATATATAATGGCCTGCATCTGTCATTGCACTGTCATTCAGGACAATTCCCAAGTCCCGAAAATGCCCCCATATTACGCCTATTTTTCCCTCTCCCTCCCCTTAGAACCTCCAGTGGCCACTGTCTCTAAATCAATGATAACAGTTCTTCCATTGCTAGAAACACAATAAGTCTATAGTAGAATACCAGTAAGTCTACTCTAGTACATCGTTCATTCCCCAGTCCTGAGAATTCTGGAATGGTGATGCCCACTCTGCTTCTAATTGAGAGGGAGCTTAGATCCCATGGTGCAGATGGATGGGACTATTTTGCTTGCAGTTGCAGACTCTCTCTGTTCCTTGGGATTGTCGTTGTCCATCATCATCTCCTTGTTAGTTGTCTGGGTGAGTCCAGTGAACTGGAGAGTAGGGGGTGCAACAACTTTCAAACCTTTAGTTGATTCCTTGGTTTGAAGTTCAAGATTCTCCAACCCTGACCCCAGCTCACCTTTTTAGCCCCTTCTCCCACTGCTTCGACACCTCCTCTCTGCTTTCCTTTTCTCCCCACTCTTGTCCCCATTTCCATTTGAGGAAATTCTACCTATGTATTTCAAGATCCAAATTCAGATATTACTTAGTTTTCTTAGTCCTGCCCTACCCACAACTATTTAGAATTTTTCTCTATTTTTGTGGTAGTTAGCATACATTGCCTTGAAACATAATTTTGAGTTACATTTCTCATCTCTGGTGGAATTATAAACTACCTCAGTGCAGATGGTGGGTCTAATTACATCTTTGTATACGCCCTACAATACCCTATAGCAGTGTCTTGCACATAGTAGGTGCTCAGTAAATGTTCGTGGTAAGATGAGGGGGTTCCAGTTAACTGATGGTTTTCTCTCAGTAGCCTTGAGTGAGAGCTGCTGTTCACTGGGTGGAAATGTTGTGGTTTTGTCTTCTAAGAGTCAGACATCTTTTCTTTTTGGCTCTCTAGGAGAGGCAAAGCCTGTAGGCTTGGCCAACAGGTCCCAGTGCCTGTATCCATTAGTGGCTCTAGCCAGTGCCTGTGGTACTCGGTCCTGTGCCCTGGCCTCTCGGTCCCTCTTCATAAAAGCTCAGCAGAACAGGGGATTAGGTTCTGGCAGCACAGCTGGGGTTTGGGCGGCCATTCCACAGCTGACAATAGCCCACAGTCACCCGGACAGGACAGCGCAGGCCTGCGCTTCAGGGCCAGAATCTGCCTGGCTTCTTGTTTGGATGTCCGAGGGGGAGGAGCAGGCACAGCGCACATCCTGGCCTTGGCACACTGAAGGTACGGGCTGGAGAGATTCCCTGGGGAATGGGCTTGGGGGTGGCTATATCCCAGGGCAAGCAAGGCGCTTTGTATGCGAGCAGCATGTTTGTGCTTAAGGACAGGGCCCGCCCTAGAGCCTGCAGGAAGCTGGCCTGGTTAAAAGGCCTGCGTTTTGCTTGCTCTTTCAAGTCCCGGGTCTTCCTCCCCAGCTGTCTGCTAGGCAGGGGCTGATCTTACCATCAGGGCAGCCCTTGGCCTACTCTTGCAATGCTGGCCAGAGAGATGGACAGGCCGTCACTGCTAACGTGAACGCTGGGTGGGAAAGAGAGTGAAGGGGGAGTGTCCATGTGATAACAGGCTTGTCAGGCAGGCCACTGTGAGATGTGTTTTGGGTGTTTATGCCCCAGTTTGGCTTGGCTCTTGCTGTTGTTGCAGATTAGTAATTTTGTCTGCCGGCTCGTGGCCCCCTCCCCCCGTAAATGTGTCTGATTCTCTTGTTTATGGGCCAAGCCTTGGCGGCCCCGCCTCTCCAGTACGCGCTCTCCCTCCTCGCCCCTGCCGGCCCCCCTCCTCTCAGAGCTCCCTGCTTCGCTGTCCTCCCAGATGGCGGAAGCTTGCTGTGCCTTTAAAGAAAGCAGACTCCTGGCTGTGACGCACTTCTGGCTGTCAGCCAGGAAGATCGCGCCTGCCAGGCTGACTGAGAAGAAAACCAACAACTTTTCTTTTGTGTGTGGGGTTACTTTCCACTAGCTGCCCCCCTCCTCTCCTTTCAAGATTTAAATGCTAATGGCGGATTAAAACCTGTAGGTACGTTTGGCTTTAGGAGTCTGGTAAGGCCCCCCTGCACTAAGACTTTTTCTCCCTCACTCTTTCTCTGGGTTTTTGTTCAAACATGGACAAGGGGGTGGGGTGGATTCTCCCCCCCTCACTTCCCATTCCTGCGCCATCCTTAAAGGGGAGGGAGAAGAGAGGGAGAGCAAGTAAACATACTCAGAAACAGGCGCTGGGATAAAAGCTTGCCAACATCCGGGAGTTGGCGCCTTTCAGAGCAAAGGGTTGCTTTTTTCCCCCTCGCGTAGATGTCAGCGTGTTTTTGTTCAGAGGGGGAAAGCGTGTGCGCCTGCACATTGAGTTGTAGAGTCAGTTCAAGAGAGGGCTTCTCCATTCCCGCGTGAGGCCCTGGGTGTGTGCGTGATGGTGGGGAGTGAATGGTTCTTTTTTTTCAGCTGGTAGGGACCATGGGGTGTGAATATAGCAGTGGGGGCAGGTACTGATGAACTGCAGGAGGTAGGAGTGGGTCGGGGTGTTGTGTGTGTGTGTGTGTGTGTGTGTGTGTGTGTGTGTGTGCGCACTCAGAATATATGGCTGCAGGCCCCAGGTCTGATTCAGGTTTGCAACCCTTTTGCCCACATCCTTCTGATCTGACCCCTGCAGAGGCATGGGGAAAGGGATAGATATCAGTAAGCTACTTTTGAAGAAACCAGGAAAATCCTGGTTTCCCCTGCAATCTCTTCCTTGTTCCTCTCCAGGACCTTGGGGCTCTGGGCCAAACTCTAGGCAACAAAAAGGGGGTGGTCTATATGGACGGCTGATCCCAGAGCTAGTTTCTTTAGGGTGACCAGGGAATACATCCAGCAAATTGTTTGGTTTGCCATTGACCCTCAGGAGTCCAGAGGGACCCTTTGGGCTTGGACCAGTTTACATAGGATTCCCCATTGAAAAGAATTGTGGTTTTCCCCTGCTTGTCTTCTCTTGGAGCGACTAGTACTTAGATCTTTTACCTTCTCTAAGCCCTTCTCCAAGGGGATGCCCCAGCAAGCTATTTTCTATTCTGTTTCTTATGGCCAGATAGCTTGGCCTTTTCTGGGTCCCTCTGGAGTAACCTACCAGGTGAGGCCTGGGTGCTTGCTTAGCTGTTCCTCCTGACTTGTCCCTCCCAGAGTTGGAGGAGAAGGAACCCGAAGATAAGGGTGTTTGCCCTTTGGGTATAGGTGTCTCTAGGATGGGGAAGTATCCCATTTAGAAATGGGTGCAGATTGTGGAATTCTCTCTTCAGGCAGGCAGGGTAAGTAAGTGATGGTAAATCTTGAGCAGGGGCCCAGATGGGGTAGCCATTTCCTTTATGAGCTGTGAGTCAGTGAGCCTTTGGAACTACTGGGTAGAGAGGGGTGGGTCCCGGGGGGAAGGACCCTTTGAGGTATGAGCGTGTGTGGACTTTGGGCCCTGAAATCTGGGAGTGGGAGCTGGCACCTAAGAGAATGAATGTTCAGGGGAGGCAAGGGTCTGTGAGCTGAGAGATCAGTACAGTTTAGCAGCTCTCTAGGACCAAAGGTTACTTCAGTGTTATCTTGAGGTAGTGTTCAGACAGGCAATACGTGGCTAGAGGCGGTCTCAAAAGGCCCTGGCATCCCAGGTGGGGGCGGGGTGGGGAGAGTAGTGCTGCCACAACTCGGGCCCTCTGGCCTTCGGCCTATCACTTGGTCTGCCCCCAAACTTGAGGGTTTTTCAGACCAGACCCCAGAGCTTAGCAACCTGACCCCTCTGGTTCTATATCTTCTATCTGAGCAGGTGGTTTGCATTAGCTTCTGCCCTGGTAGGAAACTGTGGCTGGGGCTTAACTCTTTATGACCCAGGAGAATGGCTCAGTCCAGGTGGCTGTGTGTCTCTTGAGCATGACTCTCCTTGTCCCGATAGATCTTCTTTGGAAACATAGAAGGGTTTCTGTAAATGTGGGACGTGGTCCTGATGTGGGAGAGTTACGTTATGTCAGTTTTGGAAAATGTAAAGAGGATATTAAGGCCTTTAATTTATAAGGCTGTTTCTGTGATATGGCTCCTTCTTGAGCCCAGAGGGCACCTTATTAGCTTAATGAAGCCTCTGTTTTGGATTCTGGGGGCATTTTTCTTTCTGAAAGAACCAGGTACGTTGGAACTCTGAAGGTAACTTCAGAGGGCCTGCATTCTGCATTTTGGTGTTTTGGTTGGTTGTTGTTGATTGCATGTTGCAGGTGTACTTGATCAAGTTGAGGTGGATCTCAGATCCTTCTGTGAAATGGTTACAGGCTATAATCGCAGAGATCTGTTTTTCCATCACCATCACCCAGTCTTCCGGGTGGAGCCTGCCTCAGATTTCAGGGGGAGGGTGGGGAGGATGGTGCTCTGGCTGGGAGCCCTCGGGTTTCAAGCCAAGGCCTGTTTAAAGCTATAGTCCCAGTGCCCAGGACTAGCTGTGCCACTGGCTTCAATCGTTCATTACCCAGAGACACTTGCCTGGGTGTCCTCCACTGAGAAGGTGTGCTTCTGTGGGCTTTGAGCTGGCAAGGTCCCTCAGGAGTTCCTAGTGTTGGATTCTTCCTGTTTCTATGCCTGGGGAACATAGAAAACATTTTAGCCTTGACACCAGTTTTCCTGAGGGGTGGAATGGGTTTTAATCAGGCTCTCCTGGGAGGACGTAAACGGTTTGTATGTTTTGCCTCTTTGGGGTGAAGGGAAGAGGTTGGTTTAACGTTAGGTCATTTTTAGCAGCACAGCTGTGGAATCTCCCAGAGCAGGCAAGATCTACCTCCAGTTGCAAATGAAATTTCTGACTGGTTATCAAAAGGAGAGCAAGTGTGTAGGCAGAGGAAAGGATGATGGGGAGGTGAGCTGGGCCTTGTTTCCCTTGTTACTGAATAGCTTAGAGACTAAAAAAAAAAAAAAAATAGCCCCTGTTGAACATTTAGCTGTTGCCCTCTTTATCCCAAGAGTCAGGCATGGTCCCTCTAGCTTTAGGCTGGCAGCCGCCAGAAAAACCTATTGCAGTGTAGTAATTGAGGCCATCTGCCTTTATCCTTGCCTGCCCCAAGGGCTAGGCAGTCATTGCTCATGGATAGGCCATGCTTGGTGAAAATCATCCAATCCAAGGGACATGTAGGCCCCTTAGCTTTTCTGCCCTCCTGAGCCCTCCCTTAACTACTTAACTTGCTCTTGTCAAAAGCCCAGGTGAATTGGCTTATTTCCAAGATTGCGATGTTGGTATGCTAGGTGGAATCATGTTGGGTCTTGCAGTCAGGAAGCAATTATAATTAGCATTTAGTTATATTTAGCATTTATTTTGTGCTTCATAAATGCTTAATTTTACTTCACACCTAGCTATAAGCCCCTTAAAGGTGGGGACTGTGTCATTGTTTCTTATTTTCGATACAGCTTCTGGTAAAGACAAATGTATGTTGTCACTAAAGAAATACCTTTTTGGCTGGTCGGGAGTATACTTGGATAAGGAGGGGCCAAGAGATGATGGGGGTTGAATTTCAGATTTATGTCTCTCTTCCCCTAACTGGACAACATCCTTTTGGACAATAACGTGCCTGTCTTATTCCTACCACCTTCCATACAGTAGGTTCTTAGCAAAAGGTGGTTCCACAGAACTCACAACTTGAAGATGCTAATATGTGTGTGGGGGGAGGGGGCGTGGGATTGATAGGTTTTGTGGCTCTCGCTGGGCTTGTTCCTCCTAGAGTAGAAACAGACTGAGCACCTAAGGAAGGACGTGGGGGTGGGGCTGAGTGCTTCCATGGAGACTTGTGGGAATTTGGGGGCCTGCTAGGAGCTGTTGGGGAATAGGGAGGTCTGTGGCCTCTTGGGCAGGTTGGCAGGCAGATGGCAGATTCCCAATGGGAGGGGAAATTGGGTCTAAGAATACCAGGACAAGTGTCTTATCTTTCATTAAATGTCCAATGGGATCTCCTCCAAAATTGGGCTTGGCCTCTTCCAGAGACATTGGTTTGAATATGCCCAATCCTCCATTGAGATTTCCAAGTCTTTCACATATCTGTAGGCAATAGAAAAATCCAGAATTTGGAGAGGTTTCTGCAAAGATTCTACTAAGGTAGAATTTGGGTACCTGCAGAAAGATCCAGAAATCAAACTTTCTGTTTAAGAACAGTGATCATTTATTGAATAACTACCATGTGCCAGACATTGTGCTGTTTGCTTTATCTGTTATATCTATAAACATCACAACCCAGAGAGTTGTTTGCAGAGCCCATTTTGGAGATGAGGAAACTGAGGCTAAAAGAGGTTATCCTAACTTGTCCAACTTCACGTGACCATGGTCACATGGTATCAGCATTCAGACTCAGGTCTGTCTGAAAAAACATGTTTATTCCATGTTTAAGGTCACTATGTCCCATAGGGCAGGGTTCGAGGTCAGCTTTAAGTGTATTTTCTGTGGAACTGAAAGATTGTGGGTGCAGCTTGTGGGCATTGAATCAAGTGCAGGATTTTATACTGTCAGGTCTGACACAAGTTTTATAGTAATTTTTAAGTTTACAAAAAGTTTCTAAACATTTCTAAATTATAAATTTCTAAAAATTTCCATGGTACACTGGTGGATTAAGTGCTGAGTAAGAAGTGATATATCTAAGTGTTTAAAGCTTGTAAATGGAAATGTTTCCCCTCCCCTCCTTCATCTTGGATATCTGATATAACTTAACTGCTCTTCCTCCTCTTTGGGTTCCAGGTGCCTTGGGGTGACCGTCTGGCATCACCAAGATGACGCTCCATGCCACCCGGGCAGCTGCACTCCTCTCTTGGGTGAGTGGTCTTCCTCTCGTCTGCTCAACTTCTCCAGGCAGCTTGGGAGGGGCGGGAGAAGAGTTTTTTTTTAGGAGCCATGGTTGTGTAAAGTCTTCTCATCTCCAGACTTTGTAAATACAGTTTTCCTTTGCCTTTCCCTTTAGTTTTTAACTTCTGTTATTTCTGAAGATGTGGCTGCCGATAATGATCCATGACTCCACTTATGTAGCTTAGGAGAGTTTGGCTTTCTGAGGAATATATTCCCTTTTGGCCATGAGAACGGTGCCCAAGGACTGCATGGCAACATATCTTCATCTGCTTCCTGTGCATTTTTCTGACTAAAAGGGTTGATGCTGAACTTTACTGACCGGCAGATACAGGACTTTAGTCTTCAAAGGCAAGGTTCTCCTTGCTCTCTTTAACATGTTTCTGTCTGCTTCCATTTCGTCCTGTTGCTTTCTTGATCACTTCACCAAAATCCCCCCAGTACATCTTTCATATATTTTCTACCAGAGACAATGGCAAATGAAAAAAAACAACAACCCAGAGTATTAGGTATTTAAAGCTGCAGAGAAACAGAAAGAAGAGGCAGTGGAGTATGGTGCTGATGAGTATGGACCCTGGAGTCGGACAGCCCACCTTCACAGCCCAACTCTGGCCAATCTGTGACCCAGGGGAAGTTAGCCTCTCGGTACCTCCTTTTTAAAATGGGGATGATGATGATACTTTGTGGGGTTATTATGGGATAATGTGTGTAAAAAACATTTGGCGTGTACACACTCAAAACCATTTAGCACAGTGTCAATAAATATTCCTGACACTTAAAATATTGCCTGGGAATGCTAGTTGGCACAGGTTATTTTAGTAGTCACCCTGACTATTGATCAATCAGGGCTAATTGAAGAGCCAACTTTTTTTTTTTTTTTTTTTAATTAGAAAATATTAAAGAAAATGAAAAAAAAATTTTTTTTTTTAGGGACTGAAGTTCTATGTTTTGTTTTGTTTTGTTTTTCTTTTAAGAAAATTAATTTTTAATTTCCAATTAGGGTGGGTTTAATAAGGCAGATTTCCTTAATCATGATCAGATCTCTAGTCAGGAAATAGGTGTTTAATGTTCAAAATGTATGTTCTTAGGCTACCATTTCTGAAATAGTTGTGTTGTTTTAAATATTTTCATATTTATTTTATTTTTAATATATTACATTTCATTATTTTATAGCTATATTAGAAACTTTGTCTCTTCCTCCTAACTACTCCACCTCCCCCCAAATAGGATGTTTGGATTGTGGGGACCATGAGCTACTACGTCTCAAGTCCAACTGGGTTACTGTAAATATTGGGAAATCCTTTAGCCACCTTGTTTTTAGTTGATCTGTTTGTTTATTTAGGTCCTAGACTTGTTTTTAGGGCAACTAATACCATTACAGACAAGAACAGACACAAGACTAGTTTTATTTAACTAGCAAATACTTGTATACTTCTCTCAGAAATCACAATGAACATGTACTAAAATCTTAATTTTTCAATTTAAACAAAAATTGTTGCAGCTAAAGTGAATTTTCTGAAACTATAGCAGCATGATATAATGCTTCTGTTATGCTAGCAAAAAGAGTGGCATAGAAAGCACACGTAATAATTACAAATGGGATTTTTTTTTAATTATATAAGAAAAAAAGACTAGAAAGAAATACATGAAAATGCTGAAAG
The DNA here is from genome assembly GCA_026826555.1 of Tolypeutes matacus. Lineage (NCBI taxonomy): Eukaryota > Metazoa > Chordata > Mammalia > Cingulata > Chlamyphoridae > Tolypeutes > Tolypeutes matacus. The sequence continues at coordinate 657,313 of JAKSZT010031676.1, read as the reverse complement.
TGCAAGTATTAATATAGTAGAATGAGTGGTAGTGTTTTGAGGTGTTTTTTTTTTTGGTTTATTTTTTTTTTCCAGATTTTCAGCAATTTCTGTATTTGATGATGTAAAAATAAATTTATGTTTTATTTTACTTAAAGTGTAGCTTGAAATTATTCTGTAACCTGAAATCATAATGAATACATTGTTAGAGGAATTTTAAGATTCAATAACCTTTAGCAACTCCACAAGCCTTATATGCAGCTTTTGAGTTAGCTTGATATCCTCATGCTTGTGTTTTATACACTGACTTGAGATGAAGAGCTTTTCCAGTTCCTCAATTTACAAGTGCTTTCTCATTTGAGAGCAAAATAATTCACAGGAAGAATTTTTTTTTTTTAGGAGGTACTGGGGATTGTACCCAGGACCTCATACATGGGAAGCAGGTGTTCAACCACTTGAACTACATCCGCTCCCCAAAATATTGTTTTTAATGTCCACCAAAGAAATGATTACTGGATTATCACTTCATTGGTGTAAGAGATGAATCTTGAGTCCCTAACTGGCTTTAAATCAGCTAATTGGTATGATTTCTTAGTCTTCTTAGTTAGCCCTTGACTGTTTTACCTAGACAGCAGGTATAAAAAAGAGATGATTTTTGGATGCTTAGGTCTTGGCAGCCTTTTCAATATTAGCAGGTGAAAAAGGGATCTCGGCCTGAGATATTCAGAATCTTCCTAGAAAACTTAAACTGGCCTGCCTTGATCAATTAGATTGAGTACTTTTCAAAAGATGGTATAAACATATTGTCTTTAAGACTTCAATGAGAGGTCTTATTTTATATTCTACATTTGTTTTTTTTTTTTTACTTTCCACATAATTTAATAATTAATAATTTAATACTAATTTAATTTAGATCCCTCTCAAAGTTGTTTTTAATAAAAAGTATGAAATACTATCATCTCATTAGTTGAATCATTGATTTCTTTTTATCTTGATTCTTCAGTGCATGTAGTTTCTTTAACTGCTAAAAATTAGAAGTCTTCCTGGATCTACTTTATTATTTTAATTTTATTAAACTGGTAATAAATAAATAAATGCCTTGCATTTGTACATTATATTTTCAAATGTGTTCTTGCATCCATAATCCCATTTGAGCCCACACTGTTCCTTTGAGGTAAAGAAGATAGAAATTCCATCCACTTGATAAGTGAGAAAATATGCATACAGAGATGAATTGATAACAAAGGTCCCAGCAAGTTGGTGGAAGCAGCTGGGCCTAAAATCCATGTCTGGGGGTTCCCAGCCTAGTATTTTTTAAAGAACATATTTATAAACAACAGAATCTACTTGTTTGCATATAATCACTATACTGAAGTTCTTGAAAATACCTTGTTTCTTAAGCAGGGTAAATCTCCTCCTCTCCTTTAGTCTTGCTTATTTGTTAATTTTAAGTTTAGCAAACCCTTCCTTCCTTTGGTAATACATAGGTAAACTTCAGCCCAAGCTACTTCGGAACGTAAGTGCCTCTGGAATTTAAGAGGTTTTCCTGTAGAAGTCGACCATATATATTTGTTGAATAACCTGTGTACCTGACTCGTTTGCATGTGACCCTTGGTGAATTTTCTAGTGAAGTAGAATAATTTAGATGAATTTCTGCCTGAAGCCGAAGAAGGAGAACAGGGCAGTTGAATCAGAATTATGAACTTTTTCTTTGGGTTCCTAACTTTTTTTTTCTTTTAAATTAGAGAAGTAGTAGGTTTACAGAAAGACATGCAGAAAATACAGAGTTCCCATATACCCGCCCCCATTGTTAACATTTTCTATTACTGTGGTATCTTTGTTATAAATGATGAGAAAACATTATCACATTAACTATAGTCCATTCTTTACATTAGGGTTCACTGTGTTGTACAGTCCTGTGGATTAATTTTTTTTTCTAGTAACATATATACCACCTAAGATTTCCCCTTTTAACCACATTCGGATATATATTTCACTGGTGTTAAATTACATTTACAGTTGTGCTACCATCACCCACCACCCATTACCAAATTTTTCCATCACCCTAAATAGAAATTCTGTATCAATTAAGCATTAATGCCCCATTCCCTACCCACACCTGTGCCCCTGATAACCTGTATTCTAGTTTCTGACTATGAATTTGCCTATTCTAATTATTTCATATCAGTGAGATCATACAATATTTCCTTTTATGTCTGACTTATTTTACTCAACATGATATCTTCAAGGTTCAGTTGAATTAGAATTGTGAAGTTTTTCTTTGGGGTTCCTAACTTTTTTTTTTCTTTAATTAACCTGTTCCCCCAGGATATTCCTTTCAGCCAAAGTTTTATGTTTGAAAAAAATCAGAATTGCCTTAATAACAAAACTTTATGTACATGTGGGTATACAAATATATGTCATTTTTTTTATTAAGATTGTTGAAATTTAGACTCTGAGGTGTCTGTTGCTTAGGCTTGTATCCAGCTAGCGTTCAGACAGAGCTTTCCTTGAATGCCAGGAACTAACAACAACAGAAAAGATGAACTTTTTTTTTTTTTTTCAATTGAAAATAAGTGTTTACTTGGAGCACCTATTATAAACCAAAGTCAATCTTTTTCAGATTGTATCAAGCAAGTCAATATCCTTGTAAATCTGGTCTCTGCTCTGCCCCTGGTGGTAGCCTCAGGTCTAGCATGAAAAGGAATAAAAGGTATTTCTGGAATTTTAGAGGTTGGCGATTCTGCTTCATTTGCATACCCACAATGCACTGTACACAAGACATTTCCTACTTTGAAACTTGTAGATTCTTTTTCTTTTGACCTTTAGATTTCCCCTAAAATGAGATATCTTTCATAAAATTGTCTGGGATAAAATAGAAGTCACTTACTCTTTTGGATATGTAATAACCATTAGTGTCCTTGGAGTTTCAGTTACCTGAAGATCTGTGTCACACACAAACTCACATGCTCTGGTTTCTTTTCAGCTTGTATAAATCTTTTGCCTTTTACTAAAGATTTCTGTGGAGAAAAACAATTCTGAGTTTATACTCCGTTATGGGGGGCCTTTTAATTGCAAGGCTAACAAACAAGTTCAAAGATAGATTGGTTGGTGTTGGTTTTGTTTGAGTGCTTTCTTTTTTCTCATCTCTGAGTTTATAGTACTTGTATTACTTACTTTATTCACAATAGTATTTTAATGGGGAAGCTGTGTTCTTAAGGTTTTTTAAACTCTGCTGTTACGGGAGCCAAGTAAGACTCTGTTAATGATCCCTGTTAATTGCCAGTTCTCCGTGTGATAGTGAAAAAGGCTGTCCTCTGTGAATCAGCATTGCCTACTAGGTTTGCTTTAGAAGATTGTTCCATGGAAGGAGCAGTTTGGGTTGTGTACCTTGTTTTCATAGTGTGGTGTTTTTGTTGGATCTACTCTTGGCCTCAGTGGAGGAAGGGGGGACCAGCAGCAACATTTGGGAGGAGTGGGAGGACTCGGGAGGAAAGGGCCGGTGCCCGGAGAGGCACCTGGTAAGCCAGCACTTGGAAGCCTTACCTCCAAGTACCACATAGTTATACAAAACACACTTCATCCTAAAGCCTTCAGAGTTGTTACAGACAAAATGTTCATACCTTGAAGAGCACCGAGCATGACATTGAACTGCCTCCTGTGCCTCGCAGGACCTGGCAGTCACCCACAGATGTTTGCTGCATGTGGAATATTGGGTTAACCTGTTTTTCCCAGGCCTTGGATAAAACTTTTTTTTCTCTCTCTCAGTGTTCAGCCTTGAGCCTGTCTGGTCACAGACATTTTTCTACCTACGTTTATAATGTACCTGGTATAAGACCAGACATCTTTCTGGGGCTCTGGTTGTACTTGTATAAATTTTGACTGCTTTAAAACAAACAAAAAAAAAACACCTTTTTTTTTTTTTTTTTTAATTGAAATGTAATTAGCTGTTTTTTGTACAGCATTTATATGTACAATTTTTTTTTTTCCCTGATGTGGTAATTTAGCCATAAAACTAAAACTGGCTCATTTGTTTAAAACAGGAGTTTTGAGAGACATTTGATAGTGATTATAATGGGTCTGAGGAAAATAAAGATGAAGTGAATTTTCTAACGAATCTGTTGGCTAGGGTCAGCTGCATGCACAGGTGCATATGACAATTACTTAGTGCCAGAAGCTGTTATATCACTGGAAGATAAAGTCTAATGGTAGGTGTCAACTGGTTTCATCTGTGGAGAAAAAAACTTGCCCAATTAATGAATAGGATCAGTTGTTTGATATTATTGATGCAACTTTAAAACACATTTCCTCCTCCTCATTTATGCCCCTATATCAGGTTAAATGGAATACCCTGAGATCAAGATAGCTGTTAAAAACTATGTGATGATGGGAAGCGGCTGTGGCTCAATCAGTAGGGCTCCCGTTTACCATGTGGGAGGCCCCGGGTTCGGTTCCCGGGGCCTCCTGGTGAGGGCAGGCCCGCCTGCATGGCGTGGTTGGCTGACCCGGCGAGCGCGAGCAGCAAGGGGGGGATAAATGAATGAATAAATAAAATCTTTAAAAAAAAAAAAAAAAAAAAAAAAACTATGTGATGGGAGGCGGCTGTGGCTCAGTCGGTGGGGCTCCCGTTTGCCATGTGGGGGGCTCCGGGTTCGGTTCCCGGGGCCTCCTGGTGAAGGCGGGCCCGCCCACGCGGCTTGGTTGGCTGACCCGGCGATCGCAGGCAGCAAGGGGGGGATGGGTGAATAAATAAATAAAATCTTTAAAAAAAAAAAAAAAAAAAAAACTATGTGAGTCAGCATTTTCTCTGTTCACCCGAAGTAAAATAAGAATTAAGTGCAGGGCTGAGGCTGACATAAGATTGCAAATGTCAAGTATATCTGTGATATCAAATTTTTCTGTGGACTAAGATAGCAAGTAACTGTTATATATTTGAACTTTAACAATAAACTTCTATAAGGCAACCAAGTACAAAATACAAATCTTGACTGGATCCTAAATTTAGAAACAAGCAAACAAAAAACAACAGGTATATTTCTGGGACAATTTGGGAAATTTGAATATGTATTCTTATTTTAGATTATATTAAATTCACACTTTTTAGTTTTTGTGTTGCTGCTATAACAAGTGATCACAATCTTGGTGGCTTAAAACAACACTAATTTATTCTCTTATGGTTCTGGAGGTCAGAAACCTAAAATCAAGATGTGGGCAGGCCTGTGTTCCTTCTGCAGGCTGCAAGGGAGAACATGTCCTTGCCTTTGTCAGCTTCCGAATGCTGCTTACATTCCGTGGCTCATGGCCCCTTTCTCACATCATTGCAACCTCTTGCTTCTGGAGTCATATCTCCCATCCTCTTGTCTCTTCCTTATAAGGACCGTTGTGATTAAACTGAGCCCACTTGCATAATCCAGGATAATCCCCCCCATGGCAGGATTCTTAATTTAATCACATCTGCCAAGTCCCTTCTACCATGTAAGCTAACATAGTCACAGAATCCAGGAGTTAGGTTAGGATGAGACATCTTCGGGGACGGGGGCAACTGGTATTAATTAATTAATTACAATAATTAATATTGTAATTATGTAGAATGTTCTTGTTCTTAGTAGAAACATAATGTGAAGTATTTAGTGGTGAAATGTCATATCTGATACCTTCAAATAGCTCAGTAAACACACTGAAAGAGAAAAAGCAAATGTGTCAAAGGATATATAGCTCCATAGGTATTCATTGTACTCTTCTTTCAGCTTTTCTGTAGCTATGAGCTTTTCAAAATAAAAAGTTGGGTGAAAATAAATATACATGAAATTCCATGTCTATCTGGTTTAGATATTTGCATTAAGATTACATTTTTAGGGAAGCGGCTGTGGCTCAATCAGTAGGGCTCCCGTTTACCATATGGGAGGCCCCGGGTTCGGTTCCCGGGGCCTCCTGGTGAAGGCAAGCCCGCCCGCACGGCGTGGTTAGCTGACCCAGCGAGCACAAGCAGCAAGGGGGGGGGATAAATGAATTAAAAAAAAAAAAAAAAGATTACATTTTTAAAAGTTCTCTTGTTTTTATGAAACTATACCTTAGACCAGTGGTTCCCTGATTTTTGGAATTTTCAACTAATAAAATTTCAAGAAAAAAAAAGACTGTGCATGTGTGCGTATACAAAATATATGTAATTTTTATTTTTTAAATGGGTATTTCAACATTCAAGAGATATTAAGGACTATAATGTAAAAATTCAAGAAAAAATAAAATCTCCTTTCCATCTTAGACTTCCAGCCATCAAGTTTCTCTCTAGAGGCAACTGGTGGTACCAGTTTCTTTTGTATATCCTTCCAGAATCATTTAATGCCTAATTTATATTTAAAGTGCTGGAACATCCTAGGAGAATTAAGCTTTTGTTTAGATTAAGCCAAAGGAAGGACTCTGATGGTAGCATTTCATATGACTGTTATTGGGTAGCATTAACTCAATAAGTGGGGTGCAGAAGCATTTCTTTGCTGAAACTAAAACCCCTAAAATCATGTCTCTTCATTCCTGTAGCCTTCAATTGTAGGCACTCAAAATGAACAGAGAGTTGTCAACATCTTAGAAAAGGAACACCACATTGCTCCTGACCTTTGTAATGATAGTTTCACCAGGCTCTTCCCTTTGTCTTGCAGGTGAACAGTCTACGTGTGGCTGATCCCGTGGAGGCTGTGCTGCAGCTCCAGGACTGCAGCATCTTCATCAAGATCATTGACAGCATGTAAGCCTCTCTCCAGCCTCAAGGGAACCAGATTCTCTCCAGCAGAGCTGCACACAAGGATGGGGGCTGCATTTGTTCTCTTTCTTTGGTGACAGCTGTGGCCAGATTCCAGGGGCAGGATTGGGATATCATAAACCAGTGTGGCACACCCAGAGGCAAGAGCACATTGACCTCTTCCTCACTGTGCCTTTGGCTGTGGGAGAGGATTCATGCTTGTCTCATCCTGTGGCTTCCTCACTCTTGCACAGAAGAGCCTCCTATTCTCCGTGCTTTCACACTTTACCAAGAGCTTGCTCTAGGGTTCCCTGTCCTCCTTTCTCAATGGGAGTGAGTATTCTACAACCCTCTGTTCTTGATTCATCACTATCTCACAAGCCTTTCTTGCAAGCTCGGGGGCCAGGGGGAGGAAGGGGAAGCTCTTACCCTAGAAGAAAATAAGAAGAATGTAGAGGGAAATAAGAAGAATGTAGAAATCTCATCTCTAACTGGTTAACACAGCACAGATATGCCCATGCCCCTTTCTAAGCCATTATAACATTTCTGGGGTTTTTAACGTGCCTCATTGACTTGCCTTGGTGAAGTAGATTAGCATTTGATAAGCATATTGTTGTCAAGTAGCCAGGATTTTTGGTTCAGACTTTTTGCTTTAAATCTGTGTCACAAACCAATGAAGTTGGCCTGTCCCCTAATATCACAGCTCTCTGGAACCAAGCAAAGGTACTTTAAGTTTTAACCTAGAGTTATTTTATTAAGCCCAGCAGTTCATCCCTTTTCCTCTGATTATCAACTTTCAGGAAATCTGGAGGACAAAACTGACCTCATCTCCATTTTTGTCCTAGGCAAAATTAGAAGCCAGCCACAATGTAAGGAATTGAGGGAACAGTGGAAAGGATCCTTTTCTTCCTTCCTTCCTTCCTCCCTTTCCCTTTCCCTTCTCTTTCCCCTTCCCTTTCCCCTTCCCCTTTCCAAAAAAAAAGGACAAAAATAAAAAGGAAAACAATAGACTGTGAACCCCAGGCCAAGAATAGCCTGAGCTGTTGAGGATTTTTATGTGCCATACATGGCAGTTAGGAATAGGTATCAGGGATTCAGCATCTCTGTAAAGCAGTCTGGCCTCCCATTTGTAAGCAGCAGTTAATTGTCAGGGAGAAAGGGTAGAGCTGACCTTATCAATGGGCAGGAACTGCCATTCAGTCCTATGTGCATCTAGCTTAGGACTTTACATTGAGTAAGTACTAATTAATGTTTGTTCAGTGAGTGAAGGAATGAATGAAGATGTAGTTGGTATTCTCCATCAGTAAAGTCTAGTGGGAGTGAGGAGCCAGGTCAGATGGGTTTGCTAGAGTGGCTTTTGTGGTATCTTTTGAAATGTATATTTTTAGTGGGTGTCTTAGAGGATTTCTTAAATCCCTGTGGCTCTAACCTGCACATGCCTTAGTACCTCTGAAAGAGGTCACTATTCTTTGCTATACTACCATTTTCTCTCCCACTTACCAGGCATGCCATTTCCAGCATCATCTTGAATTCCTCTCTTTCCTTAGCACTATTTCTTTGTTCTTTCTTTCTTCTTCTTCTTTTTTTTTTTTTTTTTTTTGTTAGGAGGTACTGGAGCTTGAACCAGTACATGGGAAGCAGACGCTCAACCACTGAACTACACCCGCTTCTCAGCACTATTTCTAATCAGTCACTATCTTCTCACATCCCTTCCTCCACCTCATTCTGGATACCAGACCCTCATGACTTTGTTCTTTTCTCATCTTTCCTTATTCCAGTCCATTTTCTGTACATAATGATCTCAAAAGTCTTCCGCAAACTCAGCTTTCACTATGATACATCCCAGCTGGTGATCCTCAGTGACACTTCATTGCCAGTAGGTTGAAATTGAAAATCTTCATCCCTTATATTCAGGATCTTTCACTAGCAGATCATCTCCTCTTACCAGTCTTATTTCCTGCTGTTACCTAATATCCATACCCTGTTCTAGCTTGGACAGTCTCCCACATAATCTATGCTCACATCCACCTCCAGGCTTTCTGACTTTTGTTGCTTGTATCTTTTTTTTTTTTTTTTAATAATGTAAAAATCACTCATATCCATTGAGACTTTCCTTTGCTTATCAGAGACAAATGCTTATATATGCTTTTTTTTTTTAAAGGAGGTACTGGGGTTTGAACCCAGAGCCTCGTGCGTGGGAAGCAGGCACTCAACCACTGAGCTACATCCACTCCGCTATATATATGCTTTTTTAAAAAAAGTTTTTATTCTGGTAACATATATACAACTCACAATTTCCCATTTTAACCACTTAGTTCTTGCAAAACAGTAAAGACTAGTACAATCCCATGTTAGAATAACTGTTAAATCTAATAATTAGCAAGTAATTCACACACACACACACACACACACAAAGACTCATGAAGTGAGATTATTGTTTTCCATGTATCAGACTGGGAAGATTTTGAAAATTGACCATGTACAGAGTCTATTAGGATGTGGATAGCTGCGTCCCTCATACAAGTTTGATCAGTAGTAATTGGAGGAGAATTTGGAAATATTTGTCAAAATATTAAATTATGTGTTCTCTGACATAGCAAATCAACTTCTAAGAACACTTCCCTTGGAAATTATAAAATATGCAATGAAATATGTGTAAGCATGTAATAAACTGCACCTATTAAACCGTAGCTCCCCCTTCCCACCCATCCCCTGGCCTCTAGTAACATATAATCTGTCTGTCTCCAAGAAATTTGCTTATTCTAGGTGCTCCATGCTTTTGTTTTTCAAAACCAAAAAAAGGGGGGCAGGGATAAAAATATATTCGTTTTATAACATGCTATTTGAAAAAACTTACTATGAAAATTTTCAAATAAATACATAAGTAGAATAGAGGAGTAGTATATTGAAACCCCCAAAATATCACCCAATTCAGCATCAATAACTATCAACATTTTGCCATTCTTGCTTCATCTATCCCATCTCACTTTTTTCTTTCTGGATTATTTTAAAACCAATCTCAGATATTTCACTCTTTAATATTTTGTTATCTATCTTTACTAGATAAGCACTCATTTTTTAAAAATAACAAAACCATCATACCAAAATCACATCTAACGATTAACAGTAATTCATTAATATATAATACAAGTCCTTGTTGAATTTTTCCCGTTTGTTTAGAAATACCTTTTTACATTTAATTTATGCAAATCAGGATCCAAACAAAAATCTACACACTGCATTTTGTTGTCTCTTAAATCTATAATAGTTCTCTTTTTCTACTGCCCCTCCCCATATATTTTTTTAAACAATTTATTGAAGTATATCATTCATACATGAACATACATAAACTATAAGTGTTCAGTAAACATTGTGAACTTACAAAACAAACATGCATAACATCATACAGGGCTCCCACACATCACCCCACCACAAACACCCCACATTGTTGTGAAACATTTGTTAACAGATCATGAAAGAGCATCGTCAAAGTATTACTACTAACTATATAGTCCATATCTTCCTCTCTTGTACATTTTTTTTAAGGATTTTTTAATTTATTTACTTTTATCCATCTTTACCCACCTCCCACCACCCCGTTTTTGCTGTTTCTGTGTCCATTCACTGGGTAACTCTCTGTGTCCATTTCCTGCCCTCTCTTCTCATCCTTCTCCTGTCTTCACTGGGATTCGATCCTCGGAATCTCCAATGTGGAAGAGAGGTGCCCTACCACCTGTGCCACCTTTGTTCCTGGTTTTTTTGGTGCGTCTTGTCTTGGCTCTCCCTTGTGTCACTCTCTTGTTACATCATCATCTTGCGTGGCTCGTGGGGCCTGGCAGCTCACCTGCGCGTGGAGCCTGATGGCCCACGCGCTTTCTATATTTTAATTTTTTTTACTTTTACCGGGAGGTCCTGGGGATCGAACCCAGGTCCCTCCATATGAGAGACGGACACCCAACCACCCAAGCCACATCCATCCCCTGCTATATCTCTTATGGTTGACCAAAGATACCCAAAGTTACAGTCTTTTCCCATACAGGATGGTCATATAATAAATCAGGCTTTGTTTATCACCAGCATTCTAAAAACCAGACCTAGGGAGAAAAACTAGGTCTGGGGACACATACTTGGTTTCTAATATAGCGAATGTGTAGCCTACCCTGATTATCACAAAATCAGGTCACGAGAATATTTGCACCCATATTTTTTGATCCTGTAGAATTTCCAAAAGTGTGGACTTAAATTGTGTCATCATGGTGCTGCTTACCTTGTTCCCCTTATTGCCTATAAACTGATAATTAGATCTAAGCTTGATTAGCTTAAGGATTTCTTTTTCCCACAAGGATATTTCATAAATGGGATTGTATACAACCTATAAATCAGCATTTTGGAAATCCTAATGAAAATCATTATTTTGTAAACCCTAATGAAATGGTAGATTTAGGCAACCAACATCAGTGACTGGTAAAAACCATTAAAGATTAAATGAAAGGCTAGATTTCGCTGACAATATCTAACCAAAGGTTTCATTTTAACATCACTAAAACTGAGGCAACCAGATTTGACATTCCTTGTGTTGTGACACATAGGGTGCAGCATGCAGTTTTTTTATTATTTTTTAAAATTTATTTATTTCATTAGAGAAGTTGTGAACTTAAACAAGAATGTAATTTCCAGAATTCTCATACATCACCCCTCCACCAACACCTTACATTATTGTGGAACATTTGTTACAAATTTTGAAAGAACATGATAAGACTATTTAAGCTGTGAACCATAATTAGTGGTAATAGTCTGTTCATGTTCTTGGTGTATTTTTTTCCATATTTTTTCCATACACCCGCTATTATTAACACTATGTATTAGTGTTGTACATTTGGTATAGTTCATGAGAGAACACTCTCATATTTGTAATGTTAACCATAGTCCATCTTCCACTACATGATTCACTGTGTTATACAGTCCCGCACAACAGGCATTTTATTTATTTATTTATTTTTAAAGATTTATTTTATTTATTTATCCCACCCACCCTTATTGTTTGCACTTGCTCTCTGTGTCTGCTCGGCTTCTCTTTAGGAGATACCGGGAACCGAACCTGAGACACCTCCTATGTGGGAGAGAGGCACTCGGTTTCTTGAGCCACCTCAGCTCCTTGCTTTGTTTTCTCTCTCATTGTCTTTCTTCTTTGTGTCTCCTTGTGGCATCATCTTTTTGCGTCAGCTCACCAGGCCTGCCCATCATGCCAGCTTGCTGTCTTGCTCATATTCTCCAGGAGGCACCAAGAACTGAACTCAGTAGGTGGGAGCTCAATTGTTTGAGCCATATCCGCTTCCCTGCATTTTTCAAAACTATATATATATATTTATTTTTAAAAGATACTTAGATTACACTAAAATGTTACATAAAGAAATATAAGGGATTCCCATATGCCCACTCCCCAGACCTCCCACTTTTCCCCACATTAACAACTTCTTTCATTAGTGTGGGACATTCGCTGCAGCTGATGAACACATTTTGGAGCATTGCCACTAAGCATGGACTATAGTTTACATTGTATTTTACACCCTCTCCCACTCAATTATGTATGCTATGGCAGGATATATAATGGCCTGTATCTGTCCAGGTCAATTCCAAGTCCTGAAAAGGCCCCCATATTATACCTTTTCCCCTCTCCCTGCCTTCAGCACCTCCAGTGGCCACTGTCTCCACATTAATGATATAATTTCTTCCATTGCTAGAATCACAATAAGTCTTTAATAGAATACCAGTAAGTCTACTCCAGTCCATATTTTATTCACCAATCCTGAGGATTCTGGGATGGTGATGCCCACTCCACCTCTAATTGAGAGGGGATTTCGATCCCATATGGCTGATGGATGGGACTCTCTTGCTTACAGTTGTAGACTTTCTCGGTTCCTTGGTGTGGTGGTTGTCCATCCTCACCTCCTTGTTAGTTGTCCTGGGTGAGTCCAGTGAACTGGAGAGTAGGTGTTACAACTCCGCTGAGGCTCAGGGCCCAGCTAGCACATGGACAGCCCAAAGATTCAAGTCTCTCGGACACATACCTACCAAATCCAGCACCAACTATAGGTTCATATAAAAGGGACAGAAGAGGCATGTGTAGAGAAGTCACATCTGAGTCCAACTCTGTCACACTTGTGCTTCCCTGCATTTTATTTTTAAATTTTAGATTTTTTTTAGGAGGTACCAGAGATTGAACCTAGGACCTTGTACATGGGAAGCAGGCACTCAGCCACTGAGCTACATCTGCTCCCCAGTGATAGTTGGTTTTTCATTTGTTTGTTTTTAGAAGGAAGCAGGCACGCAACCATTTGAGTTACATCTGCTCCCACAACATGCATTTTTGACTGAAGAATTGATCAAGGAGCTTTTGCTTCAGAGGAGATAAATTTCCTTTGCTTGATGATAAGAGCAATAGATTTATCCAGGGGAAAGGATATGTGTCCTTGGTTTAACCTCTATAAGTTTATAATTTGGTGGAAAATTTTCATAAAAAGAGTCAAATATTCAAGATGCTCATATTCCAAGTTGTCTTCTAGAGTGCTGCTTGAGCCTTACTTAGACCAGGGTGTGTGTGTGTGTGTGTGTGTGTGTGTGTGTGTGTGTTGGAGGTAGGGTCTATTGAAATCCCAGGTTAACCCTAATCTCCATCTCTCGTCTAGGACAGTTCAGACCAGGCTTCCTTTGGGAAAGCAGATGCTCTTGGTTAATGTGTTTTGGCTGTTTATGTTTCTGATACTTCTACTGGTACTAGCCTAATCAGACCTCTGGTCCTTTTTATTTATTTATTTACTTTATCCATTTTTAAACTCCCACCCCCCAGTTTTTGCTGTTTTGTGTCCATTTGCTGGGCCGTTCTCTGTGTCTATTTTCCTGCCCTCTCTTCTCATCCTTCTCCTCCTGTCTTCACCAGGATTCAATCGTGGGGACCTCCAATGTGGGAGAGAGGCGTTCTGCTACCTGTGCCACCTCAGTTCCTGGGTTTTCAATGCATCTCGTCTTGGCTCTCCCCTGTCTCTCTCTCCTGTTACATCATCTCTCCGCGCGGCTCGGCGGGGCCTGGTGACACACGCACCTTCTACATTTTGTCTTTATTTTACCGGAAGGTCCTGGGAATCGAACCCAGGTTCCTCCATATGGAAGATGGATGCCCAACCATTTGAGCCACATCCGCCCTGAGACCTCTAGTTCTTAGGAGAATGTGGTAGAGGATAACAGAGTTGGTTGGGAGATAGAAGGTGTGGGAATTGCACAGGGCTTGTTTCTTGCCCACTTGGGAAAATTGATTGGACTCAACCATTCTGACAGATTTTCCATTCTATTCTTTGTATGTATGTGAATAGCCTGAAGCAAAAAGCCACCCCATCTATTTCATGTTTTTTAGGCTTATATAGCAAAATTCAGTGTAGGCATTCAGCCAGAAAATCTAAAGGCCTGACATTTGCCTTACTAACATTGACCTCTGCTTTCCCAGTAAAATGCATCCCTCATCTGTCAGTCAGCCCATATGTACTGCACACCTACTATATTCCTAGCTTTCAGCTAAGCACACTTAGAGAGCAGTAGAGTAATTGTAGAGAGTGCAGTTATCTCCAGGGGTGCTGTAGGAATTCCTGAGAAGGAGGATAGGTGTGAATAGCACTGGTTCTGGATGACTTCCTGACAGAGATAAGACTTGAATGTAATCTTAAAGGATGGGCTGGATTTCTCCAGGACCAGCGTTTTCCAAAGCATGTTCCATGGAACTTTACTTATACCAGGGGCTTATTGGGCAAAAAAGAGGTGCTGTGGTTAATTAAATAGGTTTAGGAAATAATGCATATTATGACTTTTCCAGAAAATGTTCAATTTGGTTTAACCCAGTATTCCTCAAACATTTAATCTGTGGACCATCATTATTTTTAACTAATGGAATACACTTAGGTAAGTACTGCTCTAGGCTGAGGGAAAGAGTCACAGCATTCCAGATTGTGTGTGCCTAGGGAAGATGGGTTTTTGGGAGTTCATGAGGAGATTAGCACCCCTTTAAGACCCTGTAGGAGTTCCTCATTCAGCCACCCTGAATGTCTCTTGTGGGCGTTCAGCTTAGAAGAAGCTTTTGTGCTGATGTAGGAGATGCAGGAGGTACACTTCAGTCTTGGTTGGGTTGCCTCTTATGCTTTGCAAGATGGCTCTAGCACTGGATGGTTCCAGGATCTGCCCTGCCCTCCAGAAAGTTGGCTGAAGCCTGGAGGTTCAGGTTCTGAGGAGTAGGAAGCCATTTAGCTGTTATCGCCAGCTGTAGCCTAGATAAGGAAGTCAGCCCTTCTTGGTAGCTTTCTAACTTAAAATGAAGCTATTCTTCTCTGAAAATGAAACAGCAGTAGGCTGGAACATCCAGGGGCCAGATGCCTGGACTGTGTGAGAGCTCCCCCTGCTGCCTCCTCCCCATGCTGCCCTCTTTCCACTTGGCTTGCCCTTCTAGTTAAACAAGCTCCCTCAGCAGCTTCTGGTCAAGAACAGTTGTCCCTTGCCTTGGTCTCTGGGAGGCTTTAGCCATCTCAGCCTTCAGCCTAGTGTGTGTTGAACTTGGCCCTTCACTTCAGAGCTTTGTTCTCTCCTATTCTTTCAGTTCTCAAACTTGTTTTCCTTTCCCATAGTCCTCTCACTCTTAACTATTCATGATTTCCAGACTTCTTGCCCTTTTACAGTCGAGCTGTACCAGATTAGTTATGCTAGCTTCCATTCATCTGTGCCACCTCCCTGTCTTTTCGGTCCTCTTCCCACAGATCTTTGTCATCTTTGCAAATAGGATCGCAGAGTGCAGTCTTTTCCCGAAGGACCTCATGCCTCAAGTCCTCACTTCTCGCCCTCCACACTATTCCATCTGAATAAATGGTGTCTTGGTATCCCTGCCTCCAGGATCTGGCTGGTTCTCTCCAAATCCAGTGTAGACTGAGCCCTGAAGAAAGGAGGAGGTAGTATGTGATGCAGGAGCAAGGAGGGAAGGATTGCTAAATAATCTTGTCCTAATTCTTGCTATTTTTCTAGCCATGGCACTGACGAGGGGCAACAAATCCTGCAACAGCCGGTGTCAGAGAGACTGGATTTTGTGTGCAGTTTCTTACAGAGTAAGCACCTTTCTTATCTATCTGGGAAGGGGCTTCTTCCTCAGTTCCTGGAACTGGAGTCCAGAGGAACAGTTCACAAGTATCTGGAGGGGAAGAGATTCTAGGTGCCCTATATTTCAGCACAGAGGTGAATAAAACTGGGCCAGCTTCCCTGGATCTGGTCATTCCTACACCAGGCAGGCCGAACAGTCCATCTCAGAGATCCAGGGAGAGCTATAGGGTCTGCTTTTGAGACTTCCTCACCCAGGGAGAGCCATAGGATCTGCTTTTAAGATTTCCTCACCTTAGACTTCTGTCCTCCCACTGTGAGGAATGGAAAGATCCATAGCAACCTCTTTTCCTTGCCAAAAAAAAAAAAAAAATTCCACAGATAACTTTGAATTAGTTGCTTAGGTCATAGGTGTATGGACAGACAGATTTAGGTTGAGATTTTGGCACTTTCTATTTACTGCTGTGTGACCTTTCTAAAGGTAGGTTCCCTCTCTGTAAAGTAGAGACAACAATAATTGCTGTTAAGGTTGTTAGGTGGATTCAGTAAGAATACATGCAAAGCTTCTAGCACACTTCTTGTCAGTTCCCTTCCCCTTGTACATCCTTGGGCCACAGAGTCTTCATCTTTAACATGGGAAGCTGACGGTCATCTCCACTTGGGAAGAATTACAGTAGGAAAGGTGATAATGTATTTAGATAAAGCAAGGTGTTAGTAATTGGGCCTGGACCTAGGGCAGCATAAGAGCCAGGTATGCCTGAGTCTTCCTCCTCTGACTCGGCTGCAGGCTTTTTCAGCTGCATACCCTAGTTGGAACAGAGCTGGAGAGTGAGGTGGAATTTCTTGGCTCCTTCTGTGTGGTGCTAAGTGGGAGTTGGTTAGTGGGTGGGTGAGTACAATGTTATGACTCAGTCGCTGTGAATTCCCAGCCTGCTTTCTTCTTGAACTTTCCCTATATGTAGCCCTTGGACTGAACTAGGATAGAGCTGACTTCAGATGGAAAAGTGTATGTCACGGGAGGGAGGACCTAGGAACATGGAGCCTTACATCTCATAGTCCCACCAGAGACAGCGATTCTTGTGTTTAGATTCCCAGGTGTTCTGATGATCTCAGGGTGGGTCTCCTGGAAGCTCACTGTGTTTTCTGCATTGTTGCTATTGCAGAAAATCAAAAGCATCCCTCTTCACCAGGATGCCCTGTATCTGTGCAGAAACTGATGGAGGGGTCAGAGCTGGAACTGGCCAAGGTACCTGTAGAATACCAGACTGGCGGGGGTGTGAGGGTGGTATCTGAGGGACCTGCAGGGCCTTTTCTCAACTCAGGGGGAGGTCATGAGTGCTTGATTTCTGGGGCTCTTAGAGATTGGAGGTAGGGCCTGACAGGCACCTGTCTGAGGCAGAGGCTAATTTGGCCCAAGACGTCTAGGAACCAGGGCCTTACAATGAACAAGTTTATGAGACTATAACTGTGGGCCTTGATGGAGACCTGCAGGAATCAGGCCGCACCCTGGCGATCATCATGTTTTCCTTTTGATTTCAGTTACTTCGTTCCCTCTGCTTTTTCTGGGTGCTGGCCTATAGGCAGTGCCGTAAACTTCATACCCAGGATTCCGTGAGTGTAGGAATTTAGCCAGGCAGGAATCCTAACACCTGGCTTTGTGCACAGTGAGCATCAGGTCCTCAATGAAGTGTTTCCTGGTGCTGTTAAGGGCAGTGACCTGGGGCCACTTGGGAAGAGTCTTCAGAATAGCTCAGAGTCCCCAGAAGAGCCCAGAGGAGGAGCCCTAAGAAGAGAGACAGCCCCATTCAGTGACTGTCTCCTGTTTGGCTTCTAGATGACCATGCTGCTCTTGTATCACTCTACCATGGGCTCCAAAAGCCCCAGGGACTGGGACCAATTTGAATATAAAATTCAGGTAAGCCTTCAGGCCTCACCCCACTTAGAAGGCCTAGCCCATGCTATACCTTACCCCATTTGTTCTTCTTTAAACAGCATTTATTATTCTTCTAAATGATGGTGATTATAGTAATTACAGCTATCTATTATAGAAAACCTGGAATAATTGAAAAGCACAAAGGGAAATAACAGTTGGCAATAATCTCATTTCCAGGGATAAATGCTAGTTTTTTAAAGGCTATACTTCCAAGTCCCTTTTATATGCATATATTTAACTGTGACCTTAGCTGTACCATGTATTTGGATAATATATTGAAATTGTTGTCTTCATATGTGTTGTTGTATGTATATGTACACACACGTGTGTGCATGTAATTTTTAATTTTTTTTATATTTTAAAAGATGCTTAGATTACATAAATGTTACACAAAAATTACAGGGAAGTAATTTTTTTTTTTACACAAAATATTCCCTTATTTTTTTTTTACACAAAATCTTTTCCTCAAGTAGGAAGGATTAATGAGAGAGAATGTCTTTGTCCACTGCAATAATCCAGCTCAGAGTAGTTACCTCCCATCCCCTTCTCTACATGGTCTCTAAGAGAAGAGGAATTGGCACAGGCTCCATTATAGAGGGAATTAACAGGGCTTCTCAGGAACTGCCTGCCATGCGGGTCCTGATGTTGGCTTTGCTTCCAGTGTCAACAGCTATCCTTTATTTCCCAGAAGAGAAACGGGTGGTGCCAGTGTGAGTAATGTAAGTGATTGGTTGGGGCACTATTCAGAGAGTTGTGGTCTTTCGGTAGAAATGCTGAATCATCCCTTGGGTACTATCCCATCTCATACTTTCTCATCTCATGGTTTCTACCCAAGGCTGAGGTTGGAATTTAGTGCATGGGAGAGATTGGTAGCTCCTTCCTTCCTTCGACCTTTTTTCAGTTCCAAGCTGGTCATAGACCTGGTAGAAACAGAAATTCTAAAATGTAAGGAACTGTAGCAGAGTTGACCAGGAAAATCAGATCAACTCTGTAGCTTTGAAATTCAGACAAAGAAGAAAAAATTTTACAGCTGAGCTGGTAGATCTTTGGATGAGCCCCAGAGATGTTCTCACTTAGACAGTAATCAGGGTAATCTGAAAGAGGTCAACATAGTTACGGATAAAAACTTTCTGATGGGTTGTATATATGTTACAATATTTTTTAAAAAAGAAGTTTTCTGTCTCTGTTACTTTCCTTGCCTATTCACTTCTTTTGTGGTCAGGAATGAAATCAGTCAGGAACTCTCTAACTCTGGGTGCACATTTAAGGGAGGCAGAGGGATAAGAGGCAAGTGGGTTGAACATGTCTCTATTCAAATGTTCTTAGCTGAGACCTGGGGGCTCAGGTTCTGAGAGGAAGATGAAATCCAGCAGGCTTCTGGGGCTCAAGAAAACCTGGGGCTGGGACTGCCAGGATGGAGCTCTCCATCCCTTCTGAGACTTCTCTAATATCTAAGTGATGTTCTTTCTCTCTCTCTCTGGTTCAGGCGGAGTTAGCTGTCATTCTTAAATTTGTGCTGGACCATGAGGATGGGCTAAACGTTGACGAGGACCTGGAAAACTTCTTGCAGAAAGGTGAGTAGAAGTGTACTCCTGAGGACTCCCTCATCTCTGGGCTGAGGTCTGCCAGGATCCTGAGCTGTCGAAAAGGGCAGTGGGGGATTGTTTCTGTCCCAACACAAGGCACAGAGTTGGTGCTCAGAAAAAGAGTGTGTAACAGAGGAGGTAGATTTCTGGGTCATGTTGCTGTTGTCCCAGCTCTGAAGGAGCTCCTCTTGCTGGTCTGGCAGCATTTAAGCAGGTGATTCATAATTAATTGATCATGTCTGCTGTTAGGTTGTCCTTGTTCACAAACCCTCTCTCTGCCCGACCCTCACCTTTTTTTTTTTTTTAACACACATTACTCTGGGCTTAGAAACTGGGAGTACATAGTCTACAAAACATAGTTTCTACCATCCTGAAGCTCATGTTCTAGGTGGGAAGGCAGATACATCAACCAGTAAGCATGATAAAGCATGTATGTGTTAGAACAGAAAGGTACCAAACAGGTGTATCTTGGCTGACAGCATAATAGAAAGATGGTTCTGCCTGTCATCTAAGATGATGTCATCTAATGTTGATGCAAATGTAAGAGGTCTCTGTAATTACTATAACTGGGCACGGTCTCTTGTAACATTTGAATCTGAGGTTCCTCAAATTCATGTTGCTCATAACATTCAGGTAGAGATGTTAGAAATGTGAGTCTATAATGTAGGAGAGGAGCTCTGGACCAGAAAATAGGTTTGACAATCATTGTGTGGTTGGCCATTGAAGCTGTGGCACTCTGGGCAGAGACAAGGAGGCCCCATCAGAACTCTAGGGGGAGCCAATGTGGCTCAGTGGTTGAGTGCCGGCTTCCCACATACTAGGTCCTGGGTTCAATCCCCAACCCCAGTACCTTTAAAAAAAAAAGAAAAGAAAAGAAATCTGGGGGAGCCACCAACATTGAGAGGGTGGGTAGAAGAGGGAGGAGCTAATGAGAGAGACTAAGAATGGGTGATGAGAAGGGTGGGAGAGCCATATGAGGGTGGTCACAGGGAACCAGGGAGAGAAGTGTTTGAGAAAGAGGGCTGTTGGCCATGTGAGATTTCAGAAGGGAAGAGTCCAGAAAGGAGGCCAGGGGTTCTGCACTAGAGGTCCTTGGAGCTGAGAGGAGTCCTGGCACAGGGCTTCAGGCTGCGTCTGCAGTGTTGGCTGGAGGGAAAAGCATGAACACTTGTTCCTGATCCTAAGCATGGGAGAGACCCTATCTCCACAGTGCTGTATTTGAACATTGATGAGGTGTGGAAATGGAAGCTTGATTTTGCTTAGGACATTGGCCTTTGGATAACCCAGATACCAACCTTAGGTTCTGCCAGTGGCCACCCTGCATAGTTTACATGTGTCTCTGGACTCATTCTCATTAAGGAAAATTCTTGAATTACATAGAGATGCAAATCTGTTCTCTGTTTTAGTAACCTCTCTAAGGTTTATTTGCTTCTTCCCCTCAGCTCCTGTCCCTTCCATATGTTCCATCCCTGAAGAGCTCTCCCCACCCAGCCACCAGGCCAAGCGGGAGGTTCGCTTCCTAGAGCTACAGAGGGTTGCCTCCTCCTCTTCCAGTGGGAACAAGTATGTGCTGGGCTACTTCTCCTGGGATGGGGCCTCAATATCCCATCCTCAAATCCTGCATTCCAGAGGCTAAGCTGTTGTCCAGCCTAGGATATCATGAAGGAATGCTATGAGTATCCTGTAGATCTGGGATTTCCTCACCTGACCTGGTACTAATAGGGGCAGTTGGTTGGGATCTGTTTTGGGCAGAAGGCCTCCCTCAAAAGCTGTTCCATTTATGGAATGCCTTTCCTCCTTGGAGATTATTTTGATGTCCCTTCTCTCAGTGCAGTTCTCCAGAGGCAAGGAGAATTAATTACTTTTTTTTAAAAATTGGACAAAGAACTTAAGAGTTGGAGAAGGGAAAAGAAAAGTTTTCTCAAGGTCATGCCATGAGGTATGAAGTAGCACTGTTTGTAAACAGAGCCCAGTCGCATGGAATTCCCAGCCAGTGTTCGTGTCCATAGACCCCTCTCCTTCTATCTCTGGCTATTGTTGGTTGCTTCAGTCCTCAGCTTTCAGGCTCTGACAGTGGCTTCTGGGCCATCTCCTTCCTCAGCTTCCTGTCAGGTTCTCCAGCCTCCCCCATGGGCGACATCCTGCATACTCCACAATTCCAGATGAGGCGGCTGAAGAAGCAGCTTGCAGATGAGAGAAATAATCGGGATGAGCTAGAGCTGGAGATAGCCGAGAACCGCAGACTTCTCACTGAGAAGGGTAGGTGACTGGCACAGGGGCAGATGGCTGTGAATGGGCAGCACTTGGGGTTTGCATCCAGGAAATGCTGGGCTTGCTGAGGAACGTCCCTTAGCCTCCCATGTTATTCCCTCTGCTGCTCCTGAAGCCTAGAGCTCAGCTCTGTGCCTAGTGTCAGGCTGACCTCCTGGGAGCTGGGTTCTGTCTTGGCCACCACCCTCCCTGTCCCTTAGACTGGATGCCCCACTCCCTCCTGGTCCTCCCTTTAGTTCTGTGCTGATTCCCCTCTCCTTCCCCGCTGCTCTGGGGCAGATGCACAGATAGCCATGATGCAGCAGCGCATTGACCGCCTGGCTCTACTGCACGAGAAGCAAGCAGCCAGCCCAGTGGAGCCCAGGGAGCTTGAGGAGCTACGTGGCAAGAATGAGAGGTATAGTCCTCTCTACCTGCCTTTCCAGCCCCCAGCCTCCCCCTGCACCCAGGATGGGGGCCCACTCTCTTCTCACTGCTCCCCTCCCTCACAGTCTCACTGTCCGGCTGCATGAAACTCTGAAGCAGTGTCAGGACCTGAAGACAGAGAAGAGCCAGATGGATCGCAAGATTAACCTGCTCTCTGAGGAGAATGGGGACCTTGCCTTTAAGGTGAGTGCCGGGGAGCCTGGTCCATGCATGGAAGCCCCTCAGAGCTGACTGAGGTGGTCTGAAAGGCTTCCCAAGAGATGGTTGAAAAGACTGCCCCATACCTTTTGTGTGCTTTGGTCTCTCCAGAGACCTTCATGCTTTGCCCCTTTTCTTGCCCCACAATTGACTGCTGTCATGGTACTGGATCGTGGCCCTAAATTTTGATGTGTTGCCCCGAATTAGAGGTGTGGTTTGTTGTGATTGGCCTGAGGAGGGTGGGAAGGAAAACTGGAGGTGTTCAGCCCCTGGAGTCCAGGGGAGAGGCCAGCAGTGGCATTGCCAGCTTTGACCCTGGGTGACGGTGAGTCCCACTTTGTCTCAGCTGCGAGAGTTTACCAGTCACCTGCAGCAACTACAGGGGGCCCTCAATGACCTGACAGAGGAGCACAGCAAGGCCACACAGGAGTGGGTGGAGAAGCAGGCCCATCTCGAGAAGGAGCTCAGCACAGCCCTGCAAGACAAGGTAACACTCTGCTCTGGGGTGTCAGTGCCTCCACCTTGACCACATGTTTAAAGCTGAATTCAGTCATCTGCTCCATTCTTTTAGCTCTTTGGGAACTAAGCTGACTTCTCTTCAAGGTTTAATAATGGCTGCAGTGGAGAGTTTGTGGGCTTAAGTCCACATACCTCAGTTTGAATCTTGTCTCTCTAAGGACCCTAAGCATCCTTTCCGTTAATGGGAATAATGATGAGAATAGCTGCCTCATCAATTATTGTGATAATGTGTGTGAAGTGCTTAACACATCGTGTTAATTCAGCTCTTAGTGAATTAGTTGCTTTTATTATTACTGTTATCACTCAGAATCCGACTCTGCCACTTAGTAAGAGTCTAACCCTTGGGCAAGGCCTTTATGAGCTGAGCTTCAGTTTCCTGCTCTGTAAAAGAGAAATAGTAATAGCCACCTCCCCAATTTGTTAGGCAGATTAGAAATTCAGAGACCACCCAGCCCAGTGCTTGGTCTGTAGTGGGTGCTTTGTGACCAGTGGTGGGGAAATGGCTGTGGGCCTGGGTGCTGCTGCCTAGATGGGCAGGGATATGGTAAAGCTGCTGGTGATGGGATGATCTGGGAGCCAAGACTGTCTGAAGGAGTGGTATGCAGTTAAGGAGTTAGAAGTAAACTCGGGCCTTGGAGAAGGAAGCACTTCACATTATAACTTCATTTAGCCCTGGGACTAGGGCTGGAAAGTCAGGTCCCACAGCGCTCCGGGTCCACAGGAGTCTTGTCTAGGCCAGAACAAAAGGAGGTGTTGGTAACAAGATGATAATTTTGTTGATGTACACGAGGGCCTCTGGAGAAATCCAATGGCTATTCCACCTGTCTCTTGTTCATTCCCAGAAATGCCTGGAAGAGAAGAATGAAATCCTTCAGGGGAAGCTTTCACAGCTGGAAGAACATCTGGCCCAGCTGCAGGAGAACGTCCCCCAGGAGAAAGGCGAGGTGCTGGGTGATGCCCTGCAGGTAGGAGTACCCAGGAGCAGCCAGGTGAGCCCGGTGTGCTGGGCTTGGTACGGACACACGTTCAGCGTGTTCCCGGTTCCTGACTCTCCTCAGTTCCCAGAGGGACCGTGGTGACCGAGGAGTCATGCTCATCTCCATTTGTCTCTCTCTCCCACCAGCTGGAAGCCTTGAAGCAAGAGGCAGCCACTCTTGCTACAAACAACACCCAACTCCAAGCCAGGGTGGAGGAGCTGGAGACTGAGCGGGGCCAACGGGAAGCCGAGATGCTTGCCGAGCGGGGTCACTTTGAAGAAGAAAAACAGCAGCTGGCTAGCCTGGTCGCCGAACTGCAGAACTCCATCTCCAACCTCAGCCAGGTCAAGGAAGAACTAGAGCAGGCCTCCCAGGCTCAGAAGACTCAGTTGACTGCCCAGGTGGCCACTCTGACCTCCGAGCTCAGCACACTCAATGCTGCCCTCCAGCAGCAGGATCAAGTGCTGGCTGGCCTGAAGCAGCAGGCCGAAAAGGAGAAGGCCCAGCTGGCAGAGACCCTCCAACAGCAACAGCAGGCCTCCCAGGGCCTCCGCCACCAGGTGGAGCAGTTGAGCAGCAGTCTGAAGCAGAAGGAGCAGCAATTAGAAGAGGCAGCCAAGGAGCAGGAGGCAGCTAGGCGAGACCAGGCCCAGCAACTAGCCTCTGCTGCCAAGGAGCAAGAGGCCTCCCTAAGGGAGAGAGATACAGCTCTCCAGAAGCTGGAGGCATTGGAGGAGGAGAAGGCTGCCAAGCTGGAGAGCCTGCAACAGCAACTATGGGCGGCTAATGAAGCCCGGGACTGTGCCCAGACCACCATGACACAGGTTCAGCAGGAAAAGACAGAATTGAGCCAAAAGTTGGAGGAATTCCATGCCCGTGTTGAAAGAGCCCACAAGGAGCAGCGTGAGGCCCAGGCCCAGGTGGCAGAGCTGGAGGCCCAGCTGAGGTCTGAGCAGCGAAAAGCAGCTGAGAGAGAAGGGATGGCCCAGGAGAATGGCCGGCTCCAGGAGCAGCTCCGAGCCCTTGAAGAGTCCTTGAAGATCACCAAGGGCAGCCTCGAAGAGGAGAAGCACCAGGCCGCAGAAGCCCTGGGGGAGCAGCAGCGTTGTATCTCTGAGCTAGAGTCAGAGACCCGGAGATTGGTGGAGCAGTGTAAGCAGGAACAGAAGAAGCTAGAAGAAAAGAAGGCTGAGCGCTGTGGGCTGGAGGCCCAATTAAAGCAGCTTGGGGAGACCCATCAGGCTGAGACTGAAGCCCTGCGGCGGGAGCTGGCAGAGGCCATCGCCTCCCAGCGCAGGGGTGAGAGTGAGTGTGAGCAGCTCGTTAAGGAGGTAGCTACCTGGCGTGAGCGGTATGAGGATAGCCAGCAGGAGGAGGCGCAGTACGGTGCCATGTTTCAGGAACAGTTGATGGCCCTGAAAGAGGAATGCGAGAAGGCCCGCCAGGAACTGCAGGAGGCAAAGGAGAAAGTGGCAGGGATAGAGGCCCACAGCGAGCTCCAGATAAGCCGGCAGCAGAATGAGCTAGCTGAGCTCCATGCCAACCTGTCTAGAGCCCTCCAGCAGGTCCAGGAGAAGGAGGTCAGGGCCCAGAAGCTTGCAGACGACCTCTCCACACTGCAGGAGAAGATGGCTGCCACCGGCAAGGAGGTGGCCCGTTTGGAGGCCTTGGTGCGCAAGGCAGGTGAGCAGGAGGAAACGGCCCCCAGTGAGCTGCACAAGGAGCATCCAAGGGCAGACAGAGAGCCTGAGTGGCTGGAAGAGCAGCAGGGACGCCAGTTGTGCAGCACGCAGGCAGCGCTGCAGGCCATGGAGCGTGAGGCAGAGCAAATGGGCAGCGAGCTGGAGAAGCTGCGGGCTGCGCTGATGGAGAGCCAGGGGCAGCAGCAGGAGGAACGTGGGCAGCAGGAGAGGGAGGTGGCACGGCTGACCCAGGAGCGGGGTCGGGCCCAAGCAGACCTTGCCCTGGAGAAGGCAGCGAAGGCAGAGCTTGAGATGCGGCTGCAGAATGCCCTCAACGAGCAGCGTATGGAGTTTGCTGCCCTGCAAGAGGCATTGGCCCGTGCCCTGATGGAAAAAGAAGGGAAGGACCAGGAGCTGGCCAAGCTTCGTGATCAGGAGCTAGCCCAGAGAACAGAGCTGGGGGAGCTTCAGCGAACAATTGAGCAACTGAAGGAACAGCTGGCTAAGAAGGAGGCGTGCCAGCAGTCTCCAGGCATGGCCAGTGGAGAAGATGCTCAGTCTGAAGCTACTGACAAGACAGAGCCACTGGGCCCTAAGATGGAAGCTCTGCAGGCAGAGGTGAGCATGCTGGAGCAGCAGTGCCAGGAGCATCAGGAGAAGGCCTCCAGCCTGGAGCGTAGCCTGGAGTCTGAGCGGGCCTCCCAAGCTGAGCGGAACAGTGCTCTAGAGACTTTGCAGGCTCAGTTAGAGGAGAAGACTCAAGCGCTGGGGCATAGTCAAGATGCCTTAGCCTCAGCCCAAAGGGAGTTGGCCATCCTCCGAGCCAAGGCCCAAGACCATAGCAAGACTGAGGATGAGTGGAAGGCCCAGGTAGCCCGGGGCCAGCAGGAGTCTGAGAGAAAAAACAGCCTCATCAGCAGCTTGGAGGAGGAGGTATCCATCTTGAACCGCCAGGTCCTGGAGAAGGAGGGTGAGAGCAAGGAGTTGAAGCAGCTGATTATAGCTGAGTCAGAGAAGAGCCAGAAGCTGGAAGAGAGGCTGCGCCTGCTCCAGGCAGAGACCGCCAGCAGCAGCGCCAGAGCAGCAGAGTGCAGCTCTGCTCTGCGGGAGGAGGTCCAGACCCTCCGAGAGGAAGCAGAGAAACAGCGATTGGCTTCAGAGAACCTGCGGCAGGAGCTGGCCTCACAAGCAGAGCGAGCGGAGGAGCTGGGCCAAGAGTTGAAGGCATGGCAGGAGAAGTTCTTCCAGAAGGAGCAAGCCCTCTCTGCTCTGCAGCTCGAGCACACCAGCACACAGGCCCTGGTGAGTGAGCTGCTGCCTGTCAAGCACCTCTGCCAGCAGCTGCAGACTGAGCAGGCAGCTGCTGAGAAACGCCATCGTGAGGAGCTGGAGCAGAGTAAGCAGGCAGCTGGGGGGCTGCGGGCCGAGCTGCTACGGGCTCAGCGGGAGCTTGGGGAGCTGGTGCCCCTGCGGCAGAAGGTAGCAGAGCAGGAGCGAGCAGCCCAGCAGCTGCGGGCAGAGAAGGCCAGCTACGCAGAGCAGCTGAGCATGCTGAAAAAGGCTCATGGCCTGCTGGCAGAGGAGAACCGGGGTCTGGGGGAGCGGGCCAACCTGGGCCGGCAATTTCTGGAAGTGGAGCTGGACCAGGCTCGGGAGAAATATGTCCAAGAGTTGGCAGCTGTGCGTGCTGACGCTGATACCCGTCTGGGTGACATGCGGCAGGAAGCACAGAGCACTGCCCGGGAGCTGGAAGTGATGACTGCCAAGTATGAGGGTGCCAAGGTCAAGGTCCTGGAGGAGAGGCAGCGGTTCCAGGAAGAGAGGCAGAAACTCACTGCCCAGGTAAGGTGCACAGTTCAACTACACCCCCCTCAAAGATCCAGACCTGAGAGAAGAGGGGACATTGTTCCCTCTGCATTCTAGGGCCTTTGGCTCCCACGTTATTGTGGAGTGTCTTGCCTTGAAATAGTTAAGGACTTAATCTCATTGACTGGGTAGCAGAGGGGGAGAGGTGGCTGGTAGAGTTCAAGTTTGTTGCCCCCTATTGCCTTAAAAAAAAAACACCAGTGGTCTCCCCTTTCCTGAAGGCGCTGTCCCTGGAGAGTCAAGTTTGAAGGCCATTGGGCCATTCCAGAGACACACTGTAGTGAGGAGTGCCAAGAGGCCACTGGGTACTAGAATAAGCCATACTGTTATTTTTTTTAAAGTACTAGATGTCTAGTTCCTCGGGGCAAGTATCAGCGCCTCAGTGAGGTCACCCTGGCAGCAAGGCTGGTGCCTCTTTGGCCCCCATCTTACTCTGTCTCCGTTGCTCCTCCCCATGCACAGGTGGAGCAGCTAGAGGTATTTCAGAGAGAGCAGACTAAGCAGGTAATGCCTGGGGTCCTTGCTAAATGCTGGCTGCTTAAACGGTGACCAGTCTTGGTGCATGAGCCCGGCTGCAGCTTGCCTCCGCCAGCTCTCGTTGTGAACTGTTTGTGAAGGGGGCAGGGTCAAGCCATGGAATCCAGGCCCAGGCTGCCCAGGTGTGTGGTGTGCTGGGCCCGCTCTCAGGCCTCATCCCACCCATCCCAGGTCGGCCTCTCCACCCTTCTGCACTTTCTCTCATCTACCTGGTCAGGGAGGAGGGGTAGGATGGGCTTCAGCTTTTCCATATCTAAACTAGGGACAGACTCAGTCCTCAGGGTTTGAGAACCTCCAAGTCATGTTTCAAGCTAGGGCTACTCAACTAGGAGGAGTAGCAGAATTCCCTGTGGGCCCTGTTTAACACAACTTCCTCCTTTGCCACAGGGAGTGTGGCTTATTGAAGCCGTAGAGGTGAAACGCAAGGCAGCCCGCATAGGTTAGGGAGGGTTGTGAGCTCAGGATGCCTGCCTGGCATCATCTGGAGTTTTAACCCAGGCTTCCCCAGGGCCTAGGATGGAGATGTCTGGGAGGCAGAAGCTGAGGTTGAGAGGAGCAGGTGAGTCCATGCCACACAGAGGAGGCCCCGTGTCTGGCTGCCTCTCCCACAAGCATCTCAGCCTTAGACATGAAGGCTGCAGAGCTGGTATTCATTGAGAGCACTTTTATCACCCCTCCTACCCATCTTCTCAGGCTTGCTGAGGAATTGGGCCTTACTCTCCTTCTCCAAGATGCTGAGGAGATGGGGGACAATCAGATTGACTAGCAAACAGTTAGCAATGGAGCCCTTGCCTCTCCCTTTTTTCCTGACCATGTTTGAGTTCCCTGAATGCCTGGAAGAGCCAGGGGTGCTTCTGGTGGCTGCTAATGTTCCCTCTTATTTCCTCCCTCCCTTTGTTTTTCCTCTTTATGGGAATGGGGTGGGCTTGGAGGATGTGTGCTGCTCCTTCTCGTGTCTTCTAGCAATCTGTTGCCCCAGTGCTAATCACAGCGGTCACACTGCTAGCACCAGCCCCTAACAGCCTGTGTGTATTGGGAAGAGCATCTGTGGGCCTCTGTTTTGACAATTTCTGGGAGGAGGGAAGGAGTTATTCATTGAATATGTCTGTCGAGTGCTAGACAAAATCCCCTCTTCCTACCACCAACCTGGAAAGGTTGGGGCTGGGGAGCAGCGGCAGCAGCAGGGTGGTGATGAGGCGACAGTTCCCCAGCAACTTCTGCTGGTTCTAGCAGCCACTGGGGTCTTTGTAGGCTGGTGGTGGAGGCGACAATGGGCAGGTGGCTCTGGCAGCAGCCGTGGGTTGGGTCACCTCACTCAGGTTATACCAGCCAGCTTGGGCAGCAGTGAGTCTACTCCCTAATTGGAGGCCAGAGAAAGGGCCTGAGTTTGCTCTTCTAGGGAGAAAGGAACCCTATAATTTGGACATCCAGAAGGCTTCCTGAGTCTTTGCTTTTCTTCTTCCCTGCCCCTACCCCAGGTGGAAGATCTGAGTAAGAAGCTAGCTGACCATGACCAAGCCAGCAAGGCGCAGCAGCAGAAACTGAAGGTGGGACAGAAGGGGGTGGGCCTGCCCCCAGCTCTGCCTCAGAGCGGGGATTGGGAGGGGCGGAGGTGGGACATCCTGGGTGCCTGGCAGCCTGAGCCTACCTGCCTGTGGCTCAGGCCTGCATGTGCCATCTGGGACCTTTTGAGGGTAGACTAGAGTGGGTGCTGCCACCTCACTAGATCACCACTGTCCAGTGCAATAGCCGCTAGCCACATGTGGCTATTTAAATTTAAATGAGGGAAGCGGCTGTGGCTCAATCAGTAGGGCTCCCGTTTACCATATGAGAGGCCCCAGGTTCGGTTCCCGGGGCCTCCTGGTGAAGGCAAGCCCGCCCGCACGGCATGGTTAGCTGACCTAGCGAGCATAAGCAGCAAGGGGGGGATAAATGAATAAATAAATAAAATCTTTTAAAAATTTTTAAAAAAAATTAAAAAAATTTAAATGAAATAAAAATTCAGTCTCAGTAGCCACATTTCACATGCTCAGTAGCTGTGTGTGGCTAGTGGTTACCACATTAGCGCAGATACAGAACATTTCTATCACCACAGATACTGGGGTGGCGCTGGTCCAGCTAGGCTGGGCTCATGTGGAGAGTATTGATGATGTTTAGCGGTTTAGTGAAACTCAATACTCCTAATGTTTTCAGTGATGTTACCTTCTTTTGTTTAATGGCTTGCTTTTTGTAGTTCTAGACTTCATGGTCTTTAGTCAGGGGCAAAGAAAATGGGCACCAGCGGTCTGGGAGTAGCCTTGGTGGGTCCCAGGAGTTGGTGGGACCTCAGAGCCTCATTTCCCCATTTCATACATGCTGCACCACATTGTGATTAGGTGATAAACAGGTGTTTATTGTGCTCATTTTGGGAGCCTGCCCTGTGCTAGGAGATGTGGGAGAGGCAAAGGCAGGAGGGCCCTGTCTAGCACCTACAAGAGACGAAGCACTGGGCAAGGCATTGCATGTGTACAGACATACGTATGTGGGCCCACCACCAGCTTTGGAGTTTGGTGAACCAAGGTCAGATATACTCTGCCATTTAGTCACTGTGACCCTGGTCAGTTTGCTTAAATCTCTAAAATGGGGATGAGTGGTTTTGAAGAAAAGGAGTTCCTGTGTCCCTGGAGAGCTCACGTGCCTATCTCCATTCTCTGTACCCAGTATTCCCTGAGACTAGTTTACCTTCCTCCTTGGGGAGATGGGCTGTATTCTCATGGAAAGAGAATACAGTCAGTCTGTGCCTGGTCTCAAAGAAGGTAAAGCCTATTAGCTGTCAACTGCCAGAGAGTACAATGGCATGAGCTGGTCAAGGAAGGCTTCCAGAGTTTGGATCTTAAAGGATGCATGGTGTTTTGATTGGTAGGCTGGAGTTGGGAGGAAGTATGTATGCTTGGGGGCAGGTGGGGTGGGGGGGGGGGGAGGGGAGTAGTGATTTTATTTTACTTTTTTAGTGTCATGAGAGAACACCCATGGAGCCCCGGGGGCTAGGCCAAGTCAGTGGATTTGGGTGGAGCAGCCAGATCCAGCCTCCCTGACAGGCCTTGCTCCTCATGCTCTCCAGGCCCAGGGTGGTGAGAGCCAGCAGGAGGCCCAACGCCTCCAGGCCCAGCTGAATGAACTGCAGGCCCAGTTGAGCCAGAAGGAGCAGGCAGCTGAGCACTACAAGCTGCAGGTGAGGAGCCCAGCCCTGGCCCACCCTGCCCTTCCTCCTGCCCTCCCACCTCTGCCCCACCCCTTGGCCCTCCCACCCTTCTGCCAACACAGATGGAGAAAGCCAAGACCCACTACGATGCCAAGAAGCAGCAGAACCAAGAGCTGCAGGAGCAGCTGCGGGGCCTGGAGCAGCTGCAGAAGGAAAATAAGGAGCTGAGGGCTGAAGCCGAGCGGCTGGGTCGTGAGCTGCAACAGGCCGGGCTGAAGACCAAGGAGGCTGAACAGACCTGCCGCCACCTTACTGCCCAGGTGCGCAGCCTGGAGGCCCAGGTAAGCTTCTAGCTGGACAGTCCCTGTACCTCCATCACATGAGACCCCTATGACCTCTTGTTCCAGGCACCCCTGCTGCCTTCAGGCTTTTTTCTTCTCTCCTGGCCCTCCTTCCCAGGTTGCCCATGCTGACCAGCAGCTTCGAGACTTGGGCAAATTGCAAGTGGCAACTGATGCCTTAAAGAGCCGGGAGCCCCAGGTTAAGCCCCAGCTGGACTTGAGCATTGACAGCCTGGACCTGAGCTGTGAGGAGGGGACCCCACTCCCTATGACCAGGTCAGGGGAACTCTTCCTTCCTAAGTCTATTATTCATTGAGGGTTTAATGTTTATCAGGCTGTGTTCTGAGCACTGGGGCTAGCAAAATAAGTAAGACATGGTCCCTTTGCTCTCTGGAAACTTATTCTTAGAAGAGAAAAATATAGTATTACAGGTATTACAGGTGTTATGCCAGATGTCTCTATAGGGCACAGTGGGAATAAAAGAAGCTAGTGGTCAGGAAAGGCTTTGTGTTTGCTGTACTGCTCTGAGTCTTGAAAGAAGACGTAAGTGTGTGCACTAGGGGGACAGAGGAGAACAGAGTGAGCAAAGGCTGGCAGGGCTTGGTAAGAGTGAGGCTGCGGCGGGTTTAGTAGGCCCAGGTTCCAGAGGGCGATCTGGACGCAGTTGAAGGAGGCTGGCATTGAGGACCCTCAGAAGGGTTTTAGGTTGAGGAGTACATGGTCAGATTAGCATCTTAGTAAGATTATTCTGATATCCACTGTAGAGGCTATGACTAGAAATACATTTATTGTCTGTCTGATAAAAACACATATTACACTATGTGCCAGATACTGTTATAAGCACTTGAAAACTATTAATTCATTTACACCGCAACAATTCTCTGAGGTAGGTTCTATTATTATCTCCTGTAACAAGTGACAGTGGGGCTTAGGAGGGTGGTCTGCTGCCTCTCGGCCACTGTTATAAGTCTGGGCGAGAGGAGATGAGGCAGAATCAGGACTGACTTGAGAATGGAGCCAGGGGTATGGTTATAACTGTTTAGGAGATTTGGTGATTGGGTTTGGCAGGAGAAGGAAGAGGGAAGGATTGTGTTCATGGTCTTGGCTTGGGGACCTGGGTGGAGGGTGCTCCTATTCACTGAAATAGGGAATACAGAAGGAGGAGGAGACAAGGTGGCTTAGTTTGGGGCATTTCATTGTGAAGATGCCTGTGGGCATCTGGGGGATGCCTGGGAGCAATTGAATAGCCAGCATTGAAGAATTAGAAGGAGCTAAGAGAGGGAATGAGCTCCCCAGGGAGAGAGTGGATTGAAGGGGAGGGCTTGTATGAATGGGGTGCTTGACCTCATCTCATAATAAGTGTAGTTAATAGTCACTTGGGAGCAAAAGGATGGACAAAATATCTTGTGGCCCCAGGAATTTCACCTCAGCAGGTTTCCTTTCCACAGCAAGCTGCCTCGTACTCAGCCAGATGGCACCAGTGTCCCTGGAGAGCCAGCCTCACCCATCTCCCAGCGCCTGCCCCCCAAGGTAGAATCCTTGGAGAGTCTCTACTTTACCCCCATCCCTGCTCGGGGTCAGGCCCTGGAGAGCAGCCTGGACTCCCTGGGGGACGTCTTCCTGGACTCTGGCCGCAAGACTCGGTCCGCTCGTCGGCGAACCACACAAATTATCAACATCACCATGACCAAGGTCAGGCTGCTGGGAGTGGGGACAGGAGAGACTTCCTCTAGTGACAGAGGACAGCAATGGGCATCTTCTCATGGGTCCTTAAAACAGCCTTAGGAAGCAAGGTGTGCACACAGGGACCACCAGCCCATATTTTACATATGAGAAAACTGGGATCCTGTGAAGGGAACTGACTTTTTTTTTTTTTTTTTTTTTTACCAGGAGGTCCCCGGGATCGAACCCAGGTCCCTCCATATGGTAAACGGACGCCCAACCGTTTGAGCCACATCCGCCCCCCTGACTCACTTTTGGCCTCTTGTAATAGGGACAGGGCTGGAACTAGATCCCTGACTCTTGACTCTAAAGCCAGTGTGCCCTCGCAGTGTGTAGCACCAATCTGTGCATCCTGAAGGGAAAGGATAAGGAAGTTACGGCCTCTCCTGTGCCTCCCAGCACACCCTGCGTATCCTTGTGTGGCCGCCCAGTGGACTGCCTGCCTGGCTGTGGGCTCTTGCCCTTGTTTCCATATCCCAAGGAGGCAGTTGGGTAGAAAGTACCTCAGGTGCAGCAGGGAGGATCACTGTGTGCAGGGTCCTTCCTGCTCACCAGAAGTTGGGAAAACTATAGATGGTCAGTGCCCTAGGAAGCACCTTGTGAGGGATAAAGGCAGCAAGGCCCATTTCTTGTAGTGATGTGCCTTACAAAGCAGTATGGGAACACCTGCAGACACGCCATGGAGTCTGAGGGTCTTCAGGGAGGGGTAATAGGGAGGCTTCTTAATAGAGGACAGGGCCCCCACCCACTCCAAAAGATTTTTCCTCTTTTCCAGAAGCTAGATGCGGAGGAGCCAGACAGTGCCAACTCATCCTTCTATAGCACGCAGTCTGCCCCTGCATCCCAGGCCAGCCTGCGAGCCACCTCCTCTACCCAGTCTTTGGCCCGCCTGGGCTCTCCTGATGATGGCAACTCTGCTCTGCTCAGTCTGCCTGGCTACCGGCCCACCACTCGCAGCTCTGCTCGCCGCTCCCAGGCCGGGGTGTCCAGCGGGGCCCCTCCAGGTGAGGGGACTGTGGGGACTTAATACTCCCCAAAAGTAAGCTAGAAGCAGATCCTAGCACAAGAACAAACCGGGTGCTTTTTAAAATCCAGGGCTGGGCTTCTTGCTACCTTCCAGCACCTTCTCTTTTTCCTCTTCCTGGAATTTCTGAGCTTTGCCTATCTATCTGGGCCATGCTGGGGCAATCAGGCTGATGTTAAATTCAGCCAGGGTGAAAGGGAGATTCTCATACAGCAGAGGGTCTGGAATTTCTAGCATATCGACAGCCTGGCTGCTGTTGGGAGTCCTTCATGCCCCTTCTCAGGTTATTATGGGCTGCTGGAAGGATGAGGCTGGCCAGTGTTTATCTCCAGACTGTCCTTGGAGGCTCTTGCCCTTTAGGCCCAGTGACCCTTCTGGGTATCAATTCCTAGCACTCAATTAAGTTTCTCTTGGTTTGAGACTCTTAAGTTTTTTCAAGTGAATAAGATGTAGTTACAGCCTCTGTGTATGACCTATTTTGACTTCCCCAGGAAGAGAACAGTGAGCAAGACCCCATGGAATAAAGGGTCTTCTTGCCTCTCTCCTGTTCCTGCAGCACTGAATGAGAGCAGCACTCTGGTGTACTGGGCTTTAAGTCCATGGGGGCAGGTGGAAGGGAGTGGTGGCAGCAAAGGCCGGCAAGGCCAAGAGCTGTGGGCAGCACTCACTTGATGCAACTTCCGCCCTTCTCAGGAAGGAACAGCTTCTACATGGGAACTTGCCAGGATGAGCCAGAGCAGCTGGGTGACTGGAATCGCATTGCCGAGTTACAGCAGCGCAATCGAGTATGCCCCCCACACTTGAAGACCTGCTATCCCCTGGAGTCCAGGGTGAGCCTGGGGTTCATCTCAGCAGGACCTGTCCACACTGGCCAGCTCCTGTCTGCCGACCTAGCCTGTGTACTAGTGCCCTGTGTTTGGCCTGCTGAGTGACCTCCTTATGAATTCCCAACAGGGAGGAGCTCAGGAATGAAGTTATGGGTGGGTAGGAGCTTGGAGCTGCCCTTCTCATGACCACTTGTCCAGGCTGTAGGTGGAGAGAACAAAAAAGGGAGGCGTTTTGAGGTAGGAAGAATCCAGCTGCTCCAAGTTTTGGGCCAGTGAGGAGAGCACTGAGGTAGCCCCATTCCTGCTCCATCTTCATACAGTTGCAGTCCACTGAACTCTTCTTCACCCTCTACAGCCTTCCCTGAGCCTGGTCACCATCACAGATGAAGAGATGAAAACCGGCGATCCCCAGGAGACCCTGCGCCGAGCTAGCATGCAGCCAGCTCAGATAGCTGAGGGCACTGGCATCACTACCCGGCAGCAGCGCAAACGGGTTTCCTCAGAGCCCCACCAAGGCCCTGGTACCCCTGAGGTGGGTAACGTTGGCTCCTCTGTATTTTGTTCTATTTAGCACTATCCAGGTCAGGCCCAGCTCACCAAGTTTGAAAAGTGGATTGAGGGAGAAAGTTGGACATGTTGACTTATAAAGTCCACATAGCCCTGAAAGATTAAGACACTTGGTTTGGGATGTGAAGTCCCTTTGGTTGCTCTCTCCCTAATTCTCCACTGCCCCATAGTCTAAGAAGGCCACCAGCTGTTTCCCACGCCCTATGACTCCCCGGGACCGACACGAAGGGCGCAAACAGAGCACTACCGAGGCCCAGAAGAAAACAGCTCCAGCTGTTGTTAAACAGGTTAGTCTGGGAGTGAAGGAGGCTAAAGGCCCTAGAGAGGACTTGCTGGCAGAACCCTGGATCAGCAGGCCTGGAAGGCAATGTTGGATTT
Organism: Tolypeutes matacus; assembly: GCA_026826555.1. NCBI lineage: Eukaryota > Metazoa > Chordata > Mammalia > Cingulata > Chlamyphoridae > Tolypeutes > Tolypeutes matacus. The sequence continues at coordinate 621,443 of JAKSZT010031676.1, read as the reverse complement.
CCCAATTTGACAGCCACTTCCCCACAGGCTGACCGGCGCCAGTCAATGGCCTTCAGCATCCTCAACACACCCAGGAAGCTCGGGAATAGCCTTCTGCGGAGGGGTGCCTCAAAGAAAGCCCCATCCAAGTCATCTCCCAATACCCGCAGTGGAACCCGCCGCTCTCCTCGCATTGCCACCACCACAGCCAGCACTGCCACTGCTGCTGCCACCACCCTTCGGGCCAAGGGCAAGGTGGAGGCACTGGCAGGAATGGGGGAAGAGTCTGGGACAGCATCCAAGGCAGGGCCAAGCTAGGCCCCTGGAGGTTGGGGGAGTGAGTGAGAGATGGTCTGTGTTCTAGTTAGCTAGTCATTATTGAAAAGGAGAGAACATAGATGACAGCATTCCTGAGAGCTCTTGGAGCTACTTGGGCATAGCCAGCAACTGATAAGCTGAATAGTGTGCCCAGAGCCTCATAAAGGAAAAGCTCCTAGACAGGGGTATATGGGAGCAGGAAGAAGAGGTCTTCCTGAGCTAGCCTTGTGAGTGTCTCTGTCTTTCTCTCTCTTGCAGGCAAAGCACTAAAGGGCCAGTAGCAGTGAGTGGCCCCATCTGTGTCTCTGATGCTGACCTTACCTGGTCCTATTCCTTCTGCCCCTCAGTGCCTTCTCTCCACTTCCAGGCTAGTGGTGGCCAAACCTTTAGTGATGCCTGACCACACCCTGGCCTGGTACTTGGACCTTCACCGGAGCCTCCTCTGGGTCCTTTCCCTATCTTGCCTGATTTTTTTTCTTAGAGCCAAGTCACTTCTCCATCACAACCAGATTTGAGGCTGGCTTTGAGTGGCTGGGTCATTGGGTCTAGCCAGTCTTCCTCTCAGCCTCTCGATCTAGAAGGGACCATTGGAGGAGCAGGCTCCCGGTGTCAGGGCCTAGCAAAGGCCATTGCTTTTTGAAGTCCAGGCCTTGGCATTGACCTATGGGAGTATCCTGTCCCTAAGGACAGAGTTTGCCCAGAGGATGCTCTTTTCCAGGACAGATGGACCCTGTGCCTCGGGTGGGGTGGGGCAGCCTTCATTGGCAGCTTGTCCCACCACTTCTGCACTGGGGTGGGATTTGGAGTGATGGGAAGGTTTTTAAGGCCAGGGATGGATCTTTTCTAAATGTTATTACTTGTAAATAAAGTCTATTTTTTCTCCCTTGAGTGCTGAACTGCCTTGAGCTATATGGGAAAAGGAGGAAAATCTGGGCTCATTCATCTGGAAAAGGGCTTCAACTCTTTGACTTCCATCATGTGACCTTTTGTACCTACCAAGTCTTCTAGAACCACCTACCTTCTCAAATCCCTTCTGGCAAACGCACATGCCCGAGGAACAGTGTAGGCTTGTCCTCTCTTCTCATCTTTTCAAAGGGCTTGTGTTCTCCTGAATCTGGTATTGTCTTTAGTTTCTGAGTGGCAGTCCCTCTCTTCCCATACTCCCTCCTTGGGCAGGGCCAAGTTCCTGACTGGAACTTAGGCTTAAATGACTGAGCAGCATGTCTCCAGTGAATCATCATTTATAAGTACTCTTTGTGGGCCCTGCTAGGTATGGCAAAGATAACAGTAGTGGGTCAGAAGCAGCCTCTGCCCCATTGCTTCCCTGAGGCAGTCCATTAGAGAAAAATACAAAAAGAATATACAACATTAAATCCATGCAGAATGTGGCCAGAGCTGACAGGGTAGACTTCACTGAAGAGGAGGTGTTTCAACAGGCTTCAGCCGTTGGGGTAGTGAGGCAGAGGTGGCCAAACGAGTAAAGGCACAGAAGGAGAAGGCTGGGAACAAAGAATACTTGTTGGCATGCTGGAAAGTTATGTTGGAAATACAGGCAGAGCCTTTGAATGCAAGCTGAGGCATGAAGAGTTCCTGGAGTTTGCTGAGTAGTATACCAGTGTGATCAGAAAAACTAAGGGTGGTGAGAAGAGTGGCAGGCAGTAGAGAGGAAGCATTTAGGAGATTGTGTGGTTCCCTAGGTAGATGGGAAGGAGTCTGAATTTGGTGAGAGCAGGGAAGATGGAGAAGAGAATTAAAGTAGGAACCTTCAGAGGAGGAGACTCCTGAGCCAAATCCAAGGCAGGGCAGGCAAGGCAGGCGGGTGGGGAAGGCAGTGCCGCTCGCCTTACACAGCCTGCGAGCAGTTAGGGTCGCATTAACCCTCGAGCTAGGTTGTGCCAAGACTCTGGTCAAGGTTGCTGTCCTGCTGCTGGGACTGTGTGCTGATTTCTGACCCTGCTGATGTGGGCAGCTGTGGCTGGAGGGCAGGACTTCTTGAGTGGGGGGGCAGGATTGTCCTCAGGCCAGCCTGGTGAAGTAAAGGCAGACAAGGATCAGGGCTAAGGGATCTCTTGGCACTTTCCTCCAGGCTGTGTCTACCCTGCCTGATAGTCTTAAATTCCTTTGTCCCCACTTCAGGTGGGGAGACCTGGGGGAATGGTGAGCATCAGGCTAGAGGTTATTCTGGGCAGAGCCCAGCCCTTCCTCCCCATGTTAGCCATGTGGGCCCACCCTGAAGCAGAGCTCCTGTCACTAGAAACCTTCCCTCAGATTCCTCACCCAGAGCTGGGCCAAGACGACGTGACGCTGGGCAATATGTTCAGGATCCGTGAAAACACAGGAGAAGTTGGTGCTGCGCAGGGCAGGGCTCAATTCCTCTAGCACCAAAGCCCTCCACAGCTGAGTTCTTGTGCTCCCACGCTCCCGGCTGGAGCAAAGGGGAAGGGAGGGCCATGAGAGGGCTGCAGGAAGAGCGTCCCCTCCTGCTGGCCTCACTGCTGCGTCTCACCTGGTGCTGCCCTCCCGCAGCCGACCTGGGAGGTGCTCGATGAAGGAACCATTGCCAAGCCAGTAGAGGATGCTGAAGTGGGGGAAGCGGCTGCAGCCAGTACAGAACAAGGTCAGCGTTCCATCTGGGGACACGTTTGGCTGTTAGCCCTTCCACAGAGCAGGCCCTCCTCTCAGCCCTACCCACCCTGCCCACCCTGCCCAGCTCTCCAGTCCCCACAAATCAGGAACCTGGAGTACTGCTGTGCTCACCACCTAGGTAGGGAAGTCCCTTAAAGGGGAAGTACAGTTGCCTACAAGGGAGGCCATAGCCTGAGCAAGGGGAATTTGGGGGAAGGGTATTTGGTTCATGTGATGACTCCTCTTCTGAGCCTGTTCTCAAGATACTCGTTCTTGAGCCCCTCAGCCCCCCATAACATGGGGTGGGGGCTCAGGAATCAACCCCACCCTTTGTCCTTTGCCCACAGTCCTCCCTTTCACCACTGTGCCCTCCTAGGCTCCCACTAAAGTTGCTCCTTACTTAGTGGTACCTCCGCCTCTGGCCAGGTCATCGACAATGCAGGGCACCGATTAGCTGCTGGGACCTTAGCTGCTGGGACCGTTGCTGGCCGGGAGGGGCAGGGGTCCTGGGCGATCTCAGCTGAGGCAGTGGCAGTTATGGTGGTTGGTGGTATAGATGTGGCTCTGGCTGGGAGAGTGATGATGTGGGCACACAGAAGCAGGACCCACAAAGGACTGGGGTCTAAGAAAAGGACAGTTACAGAGATCAGCAGCTGTCAGAGCTGCCTGGTAATACTCAGCATCCTAGGTCGTAAACGGAGTTAAGTGCCTAGGTGAAGCTATAACTCCAGTCCAGAAATTCCTAGGCCCTGCCCAGGGCATCAGAGAGACAGAAGACTCCTTCAGTTCCACCTCTTAGCCCTTTTTGAATGGAGCAGAGAGAGGCTTTGGAATAGAGCTAGAGCCACAACACCTGGCTTAAAACAATAGCAAAACAGTTAAGTGGAGTTCACCTAGAGGCCACGGCTCAGGGCTAATCACTGCTCCACTCAATTCATAGATCCCACTCCACCCCACTCTCCCATGCACAGCCTCAGGTCCCACCTGGTGTCCAGTGCTGTCTCAGGGTCATGATGCATGCATGTGTCAGGTGCTGGTGTGCCTGGCTATTTATCTGTGACAACTTCCCCCTTTCTCTGCGGGGAGGTGAGGGAAAATGAACTCCTCCTACATCTTCTCAGCAGCTTGCCTGGATCCCAGTTACATGTGATGCCCTCCTTCCTGTAAGCTCCACAGCTCCTCCCTAGTCCAATTTAACACTTTCATTATAGGGATGGAAAAACAGAGGCCCAAAGAGGGGCTAGGAACTTACCTAGTCTCATAGGGAGGCAATGTTCTCTTTACTGTTTCCTGTGGGGGAGTGATAGCTGATAACTGGCTAGAGCTGCTTCTGGGAAGGGTAGAATGTACTTTCTGGGAAAGTCCTGGCTCCCTTTCTATTTCACTTTCACTCTAACCAGAGACTCCAGAGTTGGCACTGGGCCACAACAGAGGACACACATGCATGACAACATGGTCCTGGGCCCAGCTCCTGAGGTTCTTGCACGCTGAGTATCTTCTTAAGCCAAAACTCATACTGGCCAGGAACCTTCCTGCTAACTCCCAGGGCCTCCTTCCCAACCCTACAGCCAATATCAGACTGGGATGTTCATCAACCTCATCCACACCCTACCCCTCCCAGGATAACATCACATGTGAATGAGACAGAAAGAAGAATCCCTTCACAGTTTAACTTTCTCAGCCAAGGGTCAGGACTTTGATGCCTACCTTCACTCTTGAGAGGTAGGTCTTTGTTTCCGTAAGAGTAGGACTTCTGCTTCCTCCACATTTACACAGATATTTAAGGGGTCAGTTTCCTAGCACTGGGGACCCCAAGCTGGAGCATACTGACCATTTCAGGCTCAATGCCACACCAGCCCATCCATGTCTTGGGCTTGCACAGGCTCCTCACTTCCCCCCACAACCACCCATCCCACCTACAAAACCTTACTTCTCTCATCCTAGCCCCTTTGGCCAAAGGTATATTTCTGGGTTTGCCAATAAGTGTAATTCCCGTGTGACTCCCATGAAGCCCTCAAGAGCCCATCTTTCTTAGAATTCCCCTTCAAGGAGCTCCAAGGTTCACACAGCCCACGTGAGCTAAGTCAATGCAAGAGATGCTGAGAGCGCTTCCCAGCCTTATCTCCAGGAACACTCTTACCGCAAAGCTGAGAATTCTAGCTTGGAATTCAAGCTAGGAGAATTGGCCCTACAAGGAAGGGACACCACTACCAGGGAAGAGGGGCAGCAGAATAATAGAGCAGCCAACACAGGCTCTAGCATAAGGCTGGATAGACTTCTGTGGCAGGGCCAGAACTAGGGAGAGGCAAGTGAGGCACTCACTCTCTGGGTCATGTGTCTGTGAAGCTAGGAAGACTGAATTGGGCCATCTAACCCCACACATGGATTAAGGTGAAAAGGACAAGAGATTTGTGATTTCTGTAATCAAGACCATGAGAGTGCTGGTGACAGCCAGGTTAGTCAGGAGATGGAATTGGTTTGGAGAATGCATCAGGAACATAGCCTGCCATAATCCAAAGCTTTTGTGGAAAAGCCATTATTATTATTAATAATTTAATTAGATTTGGGTGTCTTTTCCATAAATGTAATTCTCCAACTGCCAGAAAACTGGGTGGTGGAGTTAGCTGTCACAGGCTTGGTCCTATTAGGTCCCCTGTTCTAAATGTTAGACTAATAAGTCACATTCTTTTCTCCAGATCCCTACTTCACATTTTTCCTCCTCTCAGTTCCTCACTGGCTCCTGCCCCAGAGGCTCCTAGCTGGAAGACACAGGGACAGTCACCTCTAGGAATGCCAGTTCTCCAGCAGTCAGGCCAGGAGGCAAGGCCCCCTTGGGTTTCTGAGAAGCAAAGTCCATTGGAAAATAAAGGAGAGGGAAAGAGATAGGACTCGACCTTAGAGATGAACCAATTCCAGAATTGGGTCACTGGCAAGTCACAGGACTCGGGACTGCTAAGAGCCTTGGACAGTCTGGACTCAGCTTCTCACATAAGCCTGACATGTGGGGGTGAGGCACAAGAGTAAAAGGAAGGATGATTCATTCCTGTGCCCTATGATCAGTCCCCATTCCACTCGCTGAGGATGGACCCACAGGTGGCATGAGCAGTCAGGGATCACGGAAAGGCACAATTGGGTAACAGATACAGAGGTTAAGACTGGCCCTGAGGAGTTAGTTGTGTCAGGGCAGCGACCTCAGGCAGTTAAGATGGAGAATCATCTCATTCTGAAAGGGGGCCGGGGCCCAGTAGTACTCAAGGGCCCCTCATGCTACATGACAGAAGCCTGGCATTCCAACAGGAGTGATGGGAGGGGAGTAACAGAAAAGAAGGGGCCAACCAACCTCAGACTCCAGCTCTCAGATGGGAGCAGCAAAAGGCAGCAAGGGCAAGGTACTCCAGGGAACCCCAAGGAAAGAGGTGGGATGAACAGAGAGAGAGATGCTCAGCATTCCAACCCAGCTCATTGAGCTTTATTCAGACAAGAGTGGCAAGATCCTGCTTGGTTCTTGCTGCCCTTGAAGAGGCAGGCCCTACTGGGCCATATTCCCTAGGAGCCCAGTGCTGACGAGCCATGTTTGCCCTCCCACTTCATTCAAAACTCCAAGAAGAAAACAACAAAAAACTCCTAGAACCAGGACTAAGCCCTGCCTGGAAACCTATTTTCAGATCCTGACCTTCTCCTTCCCACCCACTCCACCACTCCCAGTGTCAGGCTTAGGCAGGACCCATGAATGATGAGGCACATGCAGGGATACTCCCTGGACTGGGAATCCCCTGCCAGTTTCAAGGGCACATTGTGTGACGGCATGGAGAAGTCCCACATGTGTCATAGTCCCTCTGCCATACACACTCTCTCTCACTCAGGCTTTCAGGGAAGGAAGTGATACAGCAGTCTACCAGAGTGGCCTTTGGCACATGTCACCAGTTCCGGACTGAAAGGCCAACTTGCACAAGGGGCCCTCAATCATTCCTGCCAGCAATAGCCCCCATGGCCCACCTATAGATGACCTCTCTTCCTGGCTGAGTACAGCCCTGCTAAGGGGCAGGTTATCCATGCTGCTACTTCTTCCGGTTGCCCCAAATCAAATTCTTACTGAATTCTGAGGCCTCAGGGCTTTCCTTGTCGGAAAAGTCACTGACAAGGTTCCACGTGCCTCAACCAGCCTGTAACTCCTGGACTGGAGGAGACAGATTCAGGCATGACACCTATCCCATGTCCCAGACGGGGGGGAGAAAAAACATTTCACCTCTCAGTGCTCATCTATGGCACCAGTTTGAGCTCTTTAGATATACCACACCAAGTGTACCAGGCTTGAGCCCCACAGAGGGAAGGAAAGGGGAGTGGAGGGGCTAAGGCTCCCAGCCACCTAAGAACCCCCTAGTGCTCTCAGCCAGAGATGAGAAGGCTCCTGTAAACCAAAAATGTTGTGGCTCTGTTCCCACACTGCTCAAGCAGGGAGGGTGAGCCTGGAGGAGTTGGAGGCAAATTCCTATGCTCCACAATAAAAAAGTTTTTTTAAATATATTCATCAAAATAGTTTTCTTTTAAAAAGCCTCGCACTGCTGGCAGCCCCACTGGCTGGCTCTCCACCACACCCCTCCCCAGCCCGGACACAGCCGGAGGGGGTCCTGAGTGACACAAGAGCCCCTCTAAGTCTTTCCCACCCAGAAGGTCTTTGTAGGCAGGGAGGAAAGTGCCCTGAGGTCCACGGTGGATGCTGTGGGTTCTCCTCTGATGCTTTTTCTTCCAAACTATTCCAGGCCCAGGATGTAGTTGATGCCTTGCACCAGACCAATGATGACAGGCTGCCAGGCTACCAGGTATCGAAGCCAATCCAGCAGTTGCCCATACATGACATGAGGCCTCTCCCAGCTATCAGTGCGTTAAAGAAAAGATAGTCTGTGTAAGAGCTGCTACAGCTGGTCTAGGGGATGGGTGGGAGGGTTTTCCCCAGGTTCTCCCTGTCTGCCCACACTTTGCTGCTGTTCCACAGAAACCAGCCTTTTCAGTTCTCTGTGGTGGAAAACTGGGCTGAACCCAGAGAATGGGGGAAGGAGGGCAAAGGGGGCTGAAGCAGAGGACAGGACAGGCATAGGAGAGAGTAAAACTTAGTTCTCTGTGACCAACATGCAGTGAGGGCATCCCAAGTAATAATTTCTCTAAGATGAGACTGTCAGCACTAGAAAATATAGCCTGGGACTGCTGTAAATGTATCTGTGACAATGGTTACAGGGCAGCTAGAAGTGGGACAAGGTAAGTCCTAAGGTTCTTCTGAAGTCCAAAATAGGTTTTCTAGGTTAAGGAAGGTCTGAGTCTAGGGATAGAGCCAGAAGGGAAGAGGGCCCAAGACGGTAGTCACAAAGGGATAACCCCTGACAGAGTTCCTAAAGAAGTCCCATCCAATGGCATTAAGCACCACTCGGATCAAGCAGCCCTGAAGATTAGTGCTTTTCCTTTTGCCCTGTGACTCAGTGATGGACAAAAGATATGAGAGGAAGCCTGCTGAGCCTCAGCTCTGGAGAAAGTACAGGGAGAAGCTCATACAACTGTAGGTGAACCCCTCCAAGGCATCAAAGACCAGCTTGGCCCAGGACACTGGGAACTAAGGGAAGCACCAAGCCTTAGCTTGGCTATAGAGTTACTTAATTGTTCCTGAACTGGCCCTTGGAAGAACCAAGCAGAGAACCTTAAAGGGGATGTGCCAGAATCTCCTGTTTAGGGACTATGGGCATGGGTTAAGGACACAGTATTCCCCTGAGCAACCCAGCTAGTGATTAGGATGTAGGGAATCCTGGAGCAGAGAGAAATGGAAGCTGGGAAAGGAGAGAGGAGAAAGCTGGGTTCCTGGGCCCCAGGGGAAGTGAAGGTAGGACCAGTGGAGTGGCCAGGCCCTTTACAGCAGACAAGATATGAGGAGGAAGAAGAGGATGTGGCCAAAGGGGAGGGACGGCTGGGTAGGAATTTGCAGCTCAGAGGAGCACAGGCCCTCCATAAGCACAGAGCTGGTCTCTAGCACTGCATGTCATAGGTAAGGCATCACTCATTAGTTGTGGAGGCTTAAACATGCTACTCAACCTGTAAACCATTTCATCAGTAAAATCAGCATAATATTACCTGGGTCATAAAGTTGCTGGAGAATTAAATGAGATAATACAAGTAAAGCACTTACCCTAATGCCAGGCACACAGGCAGTAAATAAACGGTAGCTGCTATTACTATCAATTTACCCTTAAGGGATATGAAACTATGACAGGAAGCTAAGTTCCTACGCTTGCCCCATGTTCCACTTCCAACTTCCTTAGAACAGAAGCCTATGGGGGACATGTACCAGATACCAGGTTGGGGCAGGAGGGAGAGCCCCAGGCAAAGAGCCACACTAGTCAGTACTTTCTTACCACAGCCCACTCCCAACATGACCCAAACAAAGGATACGGGTTGCTGAACATCCTCTTGAGGTCGACCTTCTCTTTGCAGTAGGGACACGTCTGCTTCTTTCCCACAATGCACCAACCGCGGATGCAGAACTCATGGAATCTAAGCACCACTGGTCAAGGTAAATGGTGGGCAGCTGGGATGGCACTCCAGCCCCGTGCCTCAGCCATCAGTCTTCAAGGTGCCTGTGTACTATCTATGAAGAAGGTTCAAATCCTGGCTTCACTTCTTATTAGCTGTGCAGTCTTGGGCAAATCCCTTCTCTCTGACTGTTTCTTCACACATGAAGTAAGGATAATGAGTCCTATCTTTCATGGTTGTCATAAGACAAAAGGGAGATAATACATGGATTTCCCGACACAGGCAAAGAATGGGAGTTGAATAAATACATGATAAATATCAGTAGTGTTATTGGGGGGAGGGTGTTTCCAAAAGCTGAGGGCCCAGTTAGAAGATCCTCCTCCCCTGTCACTGATCCAATTTTGGGTCAGCTAGTGCAGTCTCATGCTCCTTTCTGACCTAGCCAGGTTACAGCCACAGTTTCCATAAGCATGGCTCCGGTCTGTGGGAAAGAGTGAGGAAGGCTGCAGTTTCCAATCCTAGGTATTGGCTTCTCCAGCAGGGAACATCACCCAAATTTCTGCCCTCCTGTGGCTCTCCTACACTCAGAGGTCTGGACAGCATGCTCATGGTCACAACCATCCCCTTCCCCTCCCAACCGGAATGTGTATGTGGCAGGAGAGATGAAGCCCAAAAGATGAAGGCAGGATACACATGATTGCAGGACAACCTATATGTGTTCTCGATGATGCCTTCCTCACTGACGTCCACAAAGATTTGCTGCCCACACACGGCACACACACTGTCCGAAAGGTGTTTGGTAGGCATGCCCGACTCACTGTAGAACTGGAGAAAGAGCAAAAGGAAGGGAAAGAAAAAGCTGTGAAAATAAGCCAAAGTGGGAAGGTACCACAGGAGCTTTCTGTCTTCTGGAGAGGAGGCAAAGTGGCAGGGGAGGGCCCCAGAGCTAAAGAACATCTTTTAAAAGCAAATCCCCCTCACCTCTGCTAGGCAGGTGGGGAGAAAGGGACAGACCAGAGATACGTTAGGAAGTTAAATCTAATAGGACCTGAAGACTGCTGGTTCAGGATCAGGGAACAAGTAGAATGGGAAGGAGGACTTACGGCTGGTGCTCAAGAGCTATGTCAGGTAAGCTACTCTGTGGCCAGACTATGGTTCCAACAGAGATAGACAACATCTGTTCTCTAAGATTTAAAACAATGAAATATCTAGTAAAGTGTTGGTTTAATAACAATAGACATTCTCAGACACTTCTGGCAAGCAGCAAAACAGACTCAATCCTTTTGGGTAGCATTTGACAGTATGTCTCAAGAGATCACACCCTTTAACCCATTGATTTCACTAATTTAGAGAAATAAGTAGAAATGTAAAAAAAAAGCTTCATGCATACAGATATTCATTTAAGCATTATTAATAATTAAAGAATAGCAGAAAAATGGAAATAGCCATAAATGATCAACAATAGAATTCCTAAATAAATTACAGTATCACCACTCAAGGGAATAAATTGGCAGTCTTTCAACTGACGCTTAAGATATGACATTAAATGTTAAAAGCCGGGCACAAAAATGGACGTACAGTATTATTGGTACCATATGTAAATATGAGCCCAAATCTATGTTTAAAAAAAAAAAAAAAGGCAATCAGAAGGAAATCATCAGAATGTTCACACTGGTGGTGGTTTGGTAGTGGAATTATAGTTGATTTTTTCTATTTTTCTTTCTTTTTTTTTTAAAGATTTTATTTATTTATTCATTTATCCCCCCCTTGCTGCTTGCGCTCGCGGGTCAGCCAACCACACCGTGCGGGCGGGCCTGCCCCGACCAGGAGGCCCCGGGAACCGAACCCGGGGCCTCCCATATGGTAAACGGGAGCCCCACTGATTGAGCCACAGCCGCTTCCCTCTATTTTTCCACACTCAAATTTTGCTATGGTTTTTAAAGAGCCTTCTGTATTTATTATTACTCTTTTATCTGTACCTAGGAGATAGATGAATTGTACTTAGCCTTTTTGTATTTTCTGGATTTGGGTTTGCTGTTTTTTTTTTTTTTCTTTTGTTTCCAAGCAACTATCTTCTGAAAAAGTCAAAGGCTAGTTCAGAATGTCCCGAGGCTGGGTGAAGGATAGCAGTGGAGGAAGAAGGTATGTGTGTGTGTATATGTGTGTGCAAGTGCTGGGACAGGGAATAAGGGAGAATGACATTAAGCTCCCCAGAGCAGAAATAGCTACACCAGCCAGCCCTCCTTTCAGCCTAAGGGCTTTTCTTCACTCTCAGCTGGAGAGTGGCCCTCTCTGGGGAATGACCTCTCTCAACCATCAGATCTGCTACCTGATCCCAAGAGTCCTCAAGCGTAGAAGGCAGAGGTGCCACCCACACTGCCCCAAGTCCTCATGAATAAAAAGCTCTCTGCCTTCACCCCCACCTCACCCTCTAGTAAAACCCTCTAAAGTAACTCAGGGTTAGATCAGCTACTCACAGAACACCAGAGTAGCCCTACCACTGGGGAAACCAAAGGCCAAAAAAAGGAAGAAATAACTTGGGAATCAGACTTTTTTTTTTTTTTTTTTAAGATTTTATTTATTTATTCATTTATCCCCCCCTTGCTGCCCGCGCTCGCCGGGCCAGCCAACCATGCCGCGCGGGCGGGCCCGCCCCCACCAGGAGGCCCCAGGAACCGAACCCGGGGCGTCCCATACGGCAAACGGGAGCCCTACTGATTGAGCCACAGCCGCTTCCCTAGACTTTTTGATCCTACCCAAGTTCTACCCTTCTACCTACCATTCACTGGTCAAGGTGCTCAATCAACATTTGTTGAATTCTGCAGAAATAGCAGCTACCTAAGTTTGCTAAGGACTGTTTATCTAAAAAGTTCTGATTTGTTTATTAAGAGCGCAAAAGGCAATGGAAAAGGATGAGCTAGAGTGGGAGGGCAGGCTTCCACGGCTCAAGAGGCCCCTGATTAGCTATGGCCCTGAGAGTCTACTGATTATGCAACTCCCAAAAGCTGGAATCTTAGAATATTTTGAAGTCTTGGGGGACACCTCTGAGATCCACCTCTCCAGAGCCTGAAGCCTCAGTCTGTGTCCAGGGTCTTCTAGTTAGTGACAGAGCTAGTGCTGAAACCCAGTGGTCTTTCAATCCAACCCTCATTCTGAAAGACATACTAGCATCAACTCAGAATAGATACTAGGACTCTCCCAGAAAAAGAAAAAAAGTCTGTCACTGAACTAGAACCTGGCACTGGCCTAGGAATAGAGTAGGCACTCAGAAAATGCCTGCTTACATATTTGCTTGCTTATTTACTGAGTGAATAAATAAATGAAGTAAGGAGTCAGATGAAGAATTAAAAAAGCCTTCTCTGAACTGTGATATAGCTTAGAATTTCTAGATAAATCAAGTGAACAGAAAGAGACCAAGAGGTCTGGGTTCAGCTCTGGCACTAAGTTCCTGTACAATCACATAGTTCAAGGAACATGGCCACTCACTCTGGTCTAAGAGCATCCACAAGAAGTAAGAAAATTTCAACTCAGGAGATGGGCGGAGCTATGAATAAGAGCTTTATCTCAATTCATACCAGAGTTCTGCCCCCACGATCAAAGGGGAATTGGATAAGGCCATGGTAGCAGGAGGGAAGTCCGGGAAAATGTCTGTTAACTTAACCCTTTCTTTCTTTCCTTCCTTCCACTGGACTAGGTATTTGAGATATAATGCTGGAAAAGCAGAGACCAGGCCTCTGTCCTCAAGGAAACTATAGTCTAGCTAGGGGAGAAAGACATTAGAAAAATAAATATTTAGAGGAGACAGTCTGAATAGACTTATCAACAAGAGATTGAATTAGTAATTAAAACAAACAAGTCTACCCACAAAGAAAAGCCCAAGTCCAGATGGCTCCACTGGCAAATTCTACCAAACATTTAAATAAGTATTAATACCAAAAAAACAGAAGAGGAAGGAATACTCAACTCATTCTATGAGGCCAGTAATACCTTAAACTCTGAAAATCCCAAAACATTGTTGAAAGATATTTTAAAAGATCTAAATAAATGGAAAACCATCTCATGTTCATAGATCAGAAGATTTAAGATTGTAAGAATAGTAATACTCCCCAAATTGATCTATAGATTCAACACAATCCCTATCAAAATCCCAGATGGCTTCTTTGTAGAAATTGATAAGCTGATCTTAAAATGCATATGGAAATGCAAGGGACCCAGATTATTTCTGGAAAAAACAATCTTGTAAAAGAAGAACAATGTTGGAGGACTCACTTTTTGACTTCAAAACTTACTACAAAGCTACATTGGGAAGCGGCTGTGGCTCAATCAGTGGGGCTCCCGTTTACCATGTGGGGGGCCCCGGGTTCGGTTCCCGGGGCCTCCTGGTGAAGGCAAGCCGGCGTTGTTGGCTGACCCGGCGAGCACAGGCAGCAAGGGGGGGATAAATGAATAAATAAATAAAATCTTTAAAAAAAAAAAAGCTACATTAATCAAGATACCGTGGTACTGGCATAAGGACAAACAGACAATGGAATAGAACTGAGAATCCAGAAATAAAAACCCTTTGTCTATAGGCAACTGATTTTTGAAAAATGGTGCCAAGACCATTCAATGGGGAAACAAATAGTCTTTTCAATGAACGGTGCTGTGACAACTCGATATCCACATGTAAAAGAATGAAGCTGGATTCTTACCTCACACCATTTACAAAATTTAACTCAAAATGGATCAAAGACCTAAATGTAAAAGCTAAAACCATAATACTCTAGAAGTAAATTTAGGGGTAAATCTTCATGACCTTGGACGTCACAATGGATTCTTAGATATGATACTAACAGCATAATCAGTAAAATAAAAAATAAGTTATACTTCATCAAAATTAAAAGCCTCTATGCTTCAAAGGAAACTTTCAAGAAGGTGAAAGACAATCCTCCGAATGGGAGAGAGATTTGTAAATCATCTATCTGATAAGGGACATCTATCTAGAATATATTATATAAAGAACTCTTATAAATCAGTAATAAAGACAACCTAATTGAAAATGGACAAAGGATCTTTACTCAAAGATATACAAAAATGATCAATAAGCACATGAAAAAATGCTGGACATTAGCGTCATTAGGGAAGTGCAAATTAAAACGACAAATATCACTTCATAACCAATAGGTCCATAATAAATAATCAGTTAACTACTGTTAGTGAGGATATGGAGAAATGAAAACTCTCATACATTGCAGATAAAACTTTATAGTAAACCAGAAAAAAACACAAAGCAGTAAGATCTTGTGGGCCATGTTAAGGATTTTGTACTTGAAATAGGAAGTCATTTAAAGGCTTTAAGTAGGGAACAACATGATTAGACTCAAAGGATCTTCAAAAGACTTTAAAAGATCACCCTGACTTGTGTGTGAAGAATGGACTGCAAATGAGGTCAACATGGATTCAGAGAGACAAGCTAGGAGACCTTTACAATACTTAAAAAGCAAAAGACAAATAAAAAGGAGGGGGAAAAAAGCAATAGATATTGGAGGCCTGTGCTAAGGTAATGGCTAGGGTTTACTTGTTGGTAAAGAAAAATGAGAGAAGTAGTCAGATTGGTGATGCCAAATAGACAGAATAGTTAATATTTGGAAGTCAAAAAAGGGTTCTGGGGGGAGTGGATGTGGCTTAAGCAGTTGAGTGCCTGCATCCCACATGGGAGGTCCCAGGTTCAGCTCCTGGTGCCTTCTAAAGAAGACAATGAGTAGACAACAAGCAGACATCAAAAACAACAAGCAGACAATGAGCAAAAACAAAATGAGCAGGGAGCAAATGTGGCTCAAGCAGTTGAACGCCCACCTCCCACATGGGAGGTCCTGGGTTCAGCTCCTGGTGCCTCCTAAAAAACAGATAATGAGCAGACAACAAGCAAAAAAAAAAAAAAAAAAAAAGACAATGAGCAAAAACAGACAAGGGAGCCATCTTGGAGGGGGGAATAATAATAATATAAATAATAGTAATTTTAAAAAAGAGTTCTGGGCTAGCAATCTATAATTCATAGAAAAAGAAAAGAGAACTCCTAGGCAAAGACTAAAGAAGATGCCTTAGGTTTGAGTTTAGGGGAACAATAATATTTAAGGAGAGAACGAGTTAACAAAAGAGACTGAAGAAAATCAGAAAGAAAATCAGGACAGGGTAATGCCACAAAAGCCTAACAGAGAGGAAAAGGGAAAGGGAAAGGAAAAAGAAAAGGAATGAGCCTTTTAAGGAGGAAGTGATTAATTGAGACCTGAGAGCTGCTGAGAAGTCCACCAGAATAAGTGACATGGGGTCAGTCACTGGTGACCTGAATAAAAGTAATGTCAGAATAAGGTATAAGGCCATTTTAAATCAGCACACACCACTCAGAACTGTGTGGGAGAGAGTGTGGTCTACGATGTGAACTGTGGTCTATGGTTGGTGGCAAGGCCCCAGGATGTGTAAGTCCATTGAGGGTGGTGGGCCACACTTGTGGGAGATGTTTGTGTGGGATGTGGTGGGAGGTGTGGGAGGTGGGCAACATGGGAATCCTGGTGGATTCCGTGTAATATTTTAGGTAATCTAAGCACCTCTTAAAATATATTTATATATATATAATAACATTTTTATAAGCAAATGCACATACATGCATATATATTTATATATCATTTTACAAATATTGGTATGTATTGTGAAAATTTTGATTTTTACCCACAATAAAAAATAAATTAAAAAAAGAAAGAAAATAAGCCTCTTTAAAAAAAAAAAAAAAGAAGAAGGTATAAGCAGAGGCCAGATTAGAGAGGCCTAAAGAGTAAATAATGAAAAGAAACAGGAACTTTTTTTTTTTAAAGATTTTTTATTTATTTATTCATTCATCCCCCCCTTGCTGCTTGTGCTCGCTGGGTCAGCTAACCACGCCGCGCGGGCGGGCTTGCCTTCACCAGGAGGCCCCGGGAACCGAACCCGGGGCCTCCCATATGGTAAACGGGAGCCCCACTGATTGAGCCACAGCCGCTTCCCAAAACAGGAACTTTTTATAAGTTGGGCTGTGAATGATAGGAATTAGGGTCAGTAGCTATAAAAGGAAATGGGTCAAGGAAAGGATTTTGTTTTAAGAGTGTTTAAAATGGTAATGGAAAGAGTCTAGTAGAAAGGGAGATGTTGAAGTCTAAAGTGATAAATGGAATAATCAATAGCATATAAGGTCCCTGAGAAGGCAAGAAGGTATGGGATCTTGAGCGCAGGAAGGACTGACCTTTCATAGGGAAAGGACCCTTACTCCACTGTAACTGGAGGGAAGGAGGAGAATATGGGTACAAACACAAGTAGATTTGTACATCTGGTGCCAGGAAATTGTGGGAATTGCTATTTGGCATCTGGTTTCTCAGGTAAAATGGTAAAAAGGAAGCAATGTCATCTACCTACAATGAAGGGACAGAGGGTGTAAGGTTTCAGCGTGGAGGTTAAAAATAGATGTTATTCAAAGTGGGAGAGTAAGCATTTCAGATAAACACAGTTAGATTTCTCATTTGTAGAACAGGAATACTAACCCTGACCTCACAAGGTATTGGGAGGACAAACAGAAAACTTAAGTACAACCCCAGCATAGGAGCTTGCACATAGTAGACACTCAGGAAATATGAATTCCATTCCCCATCATTGAAGATAACAGAAAATTTGTGCCATGAGAGCATTCCAAGCTCTTCTAGTTCAACCCCTTTTCTTGACAAGGGAGGAGACTGATGCCCAGAGGAGGAGGAAAAGGGCTCTTGCCTAAGACCAGAGAGAGCTAAAGCCAGGTGCCATGGTGCCTAATCAGTTCAAGCTGATATTTTCATAAATATTTGTTGAAAAACTGAAGAAAATGCCATTTCTCAGAGTAATAGTAGAGAAGATTCAATGTCATAGAGAAGTCTAAGATGACCTCAAACAGCAGATGGCACCAAGAAAGGACTGGCCTTTACACACAATTTGTCTGTTCTATGTTTTGCCCTATGTGCTGGGCATGATAAAGATAGAAAGGGTCCCTGTGCTCTAGGAGATTATAGGTATAAAATATGTGGCCTATAAGGCACCAAGAATAGTAAGGGTTCAATTAATGGTGCTATCATCATAATCATCATTGTCATCAACAACATCACTACCATGTACTACTGAGCATTTCCTATGGATCAGGCTACTGTGATAGATGCTTTGCATTAACACATTTGGATACTTAGAATAATTCTCTAAGTCTGGTGATATTATTACAGCTAAGGAAACATGATCAGAGAGGTAAAGTAACTTGCTCAAAGGTACACAGCTAGTTAAAAGTTGATTCGAATTTGAAATCAAGTCCATCCTGCTCCAAAACCCCTATCTCTTTCTACTCCTTCAAGCTAGGTTAGTGGACAGCTAGGACTGTCCTGTTGTTATCTGGGGCCTCTGATTCAGGAAGTAAATTTGGGGCATAGGAAGTTGCTCAGAAAATAGAGGGAAGTGTGAAGCAGGACACATGGCGTAATGTAACATGAACAATAAGTTACTACCCACCCATCTAATAACTCTCTTAGAGGAAGAAGCCCCAGAAAATAGGCCTAATTCAAAAGATCTCCCCACCCCCTACCTACAACATGAGTTTGGGGTGTGAATGAAAATTTTACTGACTGGGTGTCACAAGCTTATTACCTCACAGTGAGCAGCTGGGAAAAAACACCATGCCAGGTCCACTTGACTCACCCTAAGAAGAGTTATTTTAGTTCAGATTACAGATTTCTCCACATGAGGCAAAAACAAAGAGCTGTTCTGCACTAAGTGGAGTAAATGAAAAGGAATTTAAAAATGCTTGTAATACAATTATAAAAGCTCATGGCTTCATTTCTAGGAACCTTGAAATTAATTAGTCACAGAATCCCTTCACGTCACACCATTCTCAGAGATGGGTGTGTTGGGGATCAAGAGATGAACGAGACCTATTAGTTCCTGGCTTTGAGGTCTGGTAAGGGAAGCAGCTCCAAAACCAACTACAACTTTGGGATAGAAGCTGTGATAACAGGATGTACAAAAGACTATGAAAAATGAGTAGCACTTATAGTTTATGGATAAGTGAAATGAATGACAGCAATATTATAAGGATGGAAGAGAGGAAATTAGGAATACTAAGGTACTTGCATGCACTACCTGTGATTGTGGTAAGAGTTATTTGAAAGTGGATTTAAAGTTGTAAATGTATATTGCAAACCCAAGGGCAACCACTAAAAAAATTTTTTTTATCAAGTATCATTGATACACTAAGAGAGGAAAGAAAATGTAATAATATAAAATGCTCAATTAAAACCAGAGAAGGCAGAAAAAAGGGGCAGACGAAGGGAGGGAGGGAGGGAGGGAGGACAACGAACAAGGGCAACAAATAGAAAAGTCACAAATATGATAGATATTAATCCAACTATATCAATAATCATTTTAAATGTGAATGGTCTGGATACACCAATTAAAAGACAGAGACTGTCAGTGCGGATAAAAAACAAGACCCAACTATATAGTGTCTATAAGAAACCCATTTTAAATATAATGACAGATAAAGTAAAAATAAAGAGATGGAGAAAGATAAACCAGGCTAATACTACCAAAAAGAAAGCTAGAGTAGTTATATTAATTTCAGACAAAGCAGACTTCAGACCAAAGAAAATTATCAGGGACAAAGAGAGACATAACATCATGGTAACGGTGTCAATTCTCCAAAAAGACATAACAATCCTTAATATGGATGCACCTAACAAGAGAATATGATGGGAATCCCAGTGGGTTCCGTGTAATATTTTAGGTAATCTAAGCACCTCTTAAAATATATGTATATATATATAAAAAAAATAAAAATAAATTTCAAAAAAAAAAAAAAAATGAGCTAGGAAAACTATTGAAGCTGTGTCTGAAGTTCTCAACTAACACTTGCTAATAGTATTAATGATAATGTGCTTATTATAATATTACTTAATCTAAAAGATAACTGTATCCCAATAAAAATCAACACAGCAAAAAAAAAAAAGAGAATATGAAAATACATGAGGCAAAACTGATAGAACTGCAAGGAGGAATACATGATCTACTGTTAGAGTTAGAGACATCAACACCCCTCTATCATAAGTAACAGATACAGCAGGCAGAAAGTCAATAAGGATACAGTTAAATCGAATAGTACCATCAATCAACAGGATTAAATTCACATTTATAGAATACTTCATCTAAGAACAGAATACATGTTCTTCTCAAGCTTACATGGAACATTCAAGAGAGACCACATTCTGGGCCACAAAACACACCTTAAGTTTAAAAGACCAGAAATTATACAAAGTAAATGGAAATACAACTTGTCAAATTTGTGGATGAAATGAAAGCAGTGCTCAGAGTGAAATTTATAGCACTGAATGCATATATTAGAAAAGAAAAATCAAAATCAATAAGCTAAGCTTCTACCTTAGGAAACTAGAAAAAGGAAAGCAAAAGGAGAAAAGGCACAAACTACTATTATCAAAAATAAGGAAGGGCAAAAATTACTAATCTCATGGACATTAAAGGATAGTAAAGGAATACTATGAACAACTCTATACCTACAAATTTGATAATGTAGATGCAATGAACCAATTCCTTGAAAGATTCAATCTACCAAAACTCATATCAGGAGAAATAGATAATCCACAGAGGCCTATATCTAGCAAATAAATTGAATCAATAATTACTGGGAGCTGAAGTCTATTCTTCAGACCCCCTCTGCTTCCCAATAAACTTGCTGCTGCAACCATCAGTCTCTGCATCCCAGTGAGCACCCTTTTTCTCCAACAATCCTTCTCTTCCTTCTTTCACTTATACCAATGTCTCCTACTAAATTCCAAATTTTGTTTGTTCTCCATCTCCATGCACTCCTTGAATTTTCATAAACTCAGGTTCCACTATTCAAAAGTTAATTTCTGAAAAGCTGATTCATTAATTTACTAACTTATTTTCTTCCTATCTCTATTCACTAGTCCTTTCCAAACTGTATTTTCCATCAATCTCAGTATTTTTCTAAAATTTAACATTTTCGCTCCTTGACAGCATCTAATCATCTCATTCCAATAGCAACTTCATCAGAATTTCAGGTGGCTCCCCCCACCATTTTCAGCTTTTTGAAGATTATGTCAAGACTGAAGAATACTACAAGGATTTCCTCCCTTGGTGTCACATCTCTGCTCACTCACGATTGTCCTCTATATTATTACAGTCACTCATTCCATTAAAGGTACATTGTGGGAACCCTCTAATCTTTACATCTAAGATATAACTTGGAGGCCTGTTTCTCTGCCCACATAGAATTTGCCTTATCAGTTCCAGCCATAAACATCAACTTTCCTGCTTATCTTATCTCCCTTATCTCCCACCCTATCTCCTATGTATATCACTTAATGTTTCTTGCTTCCCATTTTCAGCCTGGAATTCTTTTTTTTTTTTTTTTTTTTTAAAGATTTTATTTATTTATTCATTTATCCCCCCCTTGCTGCTTGTGCTCGCTGGGTCAGCTAACCACGCCGTGCGGGCTTGCCTTCACCAGGAGGCCCTGGGAACCGAACCCGAACCCGAACCCGAACCCGGGGCCTCCCATATGGTAAACGGGAGCCCTACTGATTGAGCCACAGCCCCTTCCCAGCATGGAATTCTTATGATGTGATTTACAACCCCTATACCTGCCTGCTCCCCTGCACCTGCACCCTAACTTTGACTGTAAAAAAATACTGAATAAAAAGCATGCTGGGGATCTGCTTGAGAGCACAGCTTCTTCAGCTGTTCTCCCCCTGACTTCTCTCAAAAAAAAAAAAAAAAATTACTAACCTTTCAAAACAGAAAGCATCAGGCCCAGATGAATTCCACCAAACATTTAAGGAAGAAATGACAACAATTCTCTAAAATTTCTTCCAGAAAATAATAGCAGAGGGTATACCTCCTAATTCATTCTATGAGCACAGCACTACCCTAATACCAAAAATAAAGACATTGTAAGAAAGGAAAACTATAGTATCTCCCATGAACATAGATGCAAAAATCCTCAACAAAATATTATTAGCACAATGAATCCAACAATGTATAAAAAGAATTATACACCATAACCAAGCAGGATTTATTCCAGGTAGGCAAGGCTGGTTTAAGATTTGAAAATCAATTAATGTTTTATCAATAGGCTAAAGAAGAAAAATCACATGATCATATTAATAGATGCAGAAAAAGCATTTGCCAAAATCCATACCCATAAAAACTCAGCAAACTAGAAATCAAGGGGAAGTTATTTCCTCAACTTCGTAACATCTATAAAATAATCTACAGCTAAAATATTCTTTTTAAAAAATAATTTAGAAATAGAAAACATCTTGAAAGAAAAAAATGAAATAAAAACAAATTATACAGGGAAGCGGCTGTGGCTCAATCAGTGGGGCTCCCGTTTACCATATGGGAGGCCCCGGGTTCGGTTCCCGGGGCCTCCTGGTGAAGGCAAGCCCGCCCGCACGGCGTGGTTAGCTGACCCAGCGAGCACAAGCAACAAGGGGGGGATAAATGAATAAATAAATAAAATCTTTAAAAAAAAAAAACAAAAAAAAAACAAATTATACAGGCAAATTTTTACTCCATGAGCTTCTCAAATCCTCACCTGCCTACAAATTCCCAAAATGAAAAACAGATTCTTCCAAAAAGGTATTTAGCCACCAACAATGATGTTATTAATAAGGATATGGATTAATTTCACGAAGAAGCCAATGAAACCCGTTATAGTAAATTCTATTGCTGTTGCCATGGCAATCTTTCGGCATTCTTTTATCAGGTATGGTGCATCTTTTTAACCAGCAGAATTGAGTCCTTCACCAACAGCCAACCTGGCTCAAAAAACTGCATTACTTATCCATGATCAGGGATACAGAGCACAAGACAGGCTAATATTATTCTTAACGATGAGAAACTAGATGCTTTCCCCTAACAGGAACAAAGCAAGGATGTCCCTTCTCACACTCCTATTTAACATTATACTGGAAGCCCTAGCTAAGGCAGTGAGACAAGAAAAGGAAACAAAAGATAAACAGATTGGGAAATAAGAAGTAAAACTGTCTTTGTTCACAGATGACATGATTGTCTATATAGAAATTCCCAAAGAATTAACAAAAAAATCCTGGAACTAATAAGCAAGGTTACAGGATACATGGATAATGTACAAAAGTCAACTGCTTTCCTGTATACCAGCAATGAACTGGAATTTTTTTTTATTAGAAAAAAAAATTGTAGGTTTACAGAAAAATCATACATGAAAAACAGAGTTCTCATATACCACCCTATTAACACCTTGAATTAGTGTAGTACATTTGTTAAAAATTCACATTGTACTATTAACTATAGTCCATCATTTACAATAGGGTTCATTGTGTTATACAGTCCTATGTATTTTGTTTGCTTAATTTTTATTCTAGTAACATATATACAACCTAACAAATGGAATGTAAAATTAAAAAACATAACACTATTTACATTAGCACCAAAAAAATTAAATACTTAGGTATAAATCTAATAATATATATATAAGATCCATATGAGAAAAAAAACTACAAAACCCTTCTTTTTTACTCAATCAGTAGGGCTCCCGTTTGCCATGTGGGGGGCCCCGGGTTCGGTTCCCGGGGCCTCCTGGTGAGGGCGGGCCCGCCCGCACGGCGTGGTTGGCTGACCCAGCGAGCACAGGCAGCAAGGGGGGGATAAATGAATAAATAAATAAAATCTTTAAAAAAAAAAAAAAAAACAAAACAAACAAACAAAAAAAAGCATTTAGATCTATAAATTTCCCCTTGAGCACTAACTTTGCTGTATCCTGTAAGTTTTTTTTTAATATTTGCACAGTATATTTTATTTTACTCCTTTTAATTTTAATCTACTTATACCATTATATTTCAAATGAGTTTCCACAGACAATATTTTTATAGTTGGGACATTTTTTAACTCAATTATTATAACAGTTATTTTTAATTAGCCTAAATAGGCTATGTGCTTTTTTTTTTTTTTTAGTGTTTTTTTTTTAATATTTTAAAAGATGCTAGGAAGGCAGCTGTGGCTCAATCAGTAGGGCTCCCGTTTGCCATATGGGAGGCCCCGGGTTCGGTTCCCGGGGCCTCCTGGTGATGGCGGGCCCGCCCGCACGGCGTGGTTAGCTGACCCAGCGAGCACAAGCAGCAAGGGGGGGATAAATGAATAAATAAATAAAATCTTAAAAAAAAAAAAAAGATGCTTAGATTACATAAATGTTACACAAAAATTACAGGGATTTCCATGTTCCCCACCTCTCACACCTCCCATAACATCCTACATAAACATCTTTCATTAGTGTGGCACATCACCTGCAATGGATATACACATCCTGGGGCTTTGCCACTAAGCATGGACCATAGTTCACATTGTAGACCACACTCTCTCCCACATAGTTCTGCATGTTATATGATGTAAAATGGCCTATATCTGTCGTTGTGATGTCACTCAGGATAATTCCCAAGTCCTGAAAAAGCACCTGTATAACAACTGCTTTTTCCTTCCCTGCCCCAAAAGCATCCAGTGGCCACTGGCTCTACCTCACTATGGTAATTTCTTCCATTGCTTGAATCACATTATGTCTACAACAGAATACCGTTAAGTCCACTCTAGTCCATAGCTCTTCCCCCAATCCTAAGGAGTTTGGGATGGTGATGTCCACTCCACCTCCAAGTGAGAGGGGGCTTATATCCCATGGATACGGTGAATGGAATTATCCTGCCTGCAGCTACAGGCATGTAAGTTTTGGTATGTTGTGTTCTTTTCATTTGTCACAAGATATTTTCTAATTTCCCTTGTGATTTATTCTTTGACCCACTAGTTATTTAAGAGTGTACTGGTTAAGTTCTACTTATCTGTTAATTTTCCAGTTCTTTCTCTGTCATTGATTTCTAGCTTCATTCTGGTTGGAGAAGATACTTTGTATGATTTTAAGTTTTAAATTTATTGAGACTTTTTTTGTGATACTACTTTATATCATTGAATGATATTCTAAGGATAAACCACATTTTGTTTATCCAGTCACCTTTTGAAGGAAGTAGGTAGCCTGGCAAATCATATAAACATCATACAGTACTCAAAGTTTATTTTCCTGTGTGACTGAATTATGTACCCCAGCAAAGACATGTTCTTAATCTGCATTCCTGTGGGTGTGAATCCATTGTAAATAGGACTTTCTGAAGATATTATTTTTAGTTAAGGTGTGGCCCAACTGAATCAGGATGGACTTTAATCCATATCACTGGAGGCCTTTATTAGCAGAAGAAATTCGGACAGTAAGAGAAGGCCATATGGGAAGAAGTCAAAAGTCAGCTGAGGAAAGCAGATGTGGCTCAAGTGATTGGGCTCCCATCTACCATAGAGGAGGTCCAGGGTTCTGTTCCCGGGGCCTCCTGGTGAAAAGCAAGTTGGCCTGAACGGCAAGCTGGCCCACACGGAGTGCTGGCCCGCACAGAGAGCTGGCACAGCAAGATGACGCAACAAAAAGAGACACAGAAGAGAGACAATGAGAGATGCAGCAAAATCAGGGAGTTGAGGTGGCACAAGAGATTGAGCAGCCTCTCTCCACTCCTGAAGTTCCCAGGATCGGTTCCTGGTGCCACCTAAAGAGAAGACAAGCAGACCAGAAGAACACACAGAGAGCAGACAGCGAGCACAAAATAAACGGGGGGTGGGGGGGGTGGCGGGAATAAGTAAATCTTAAAAAAAAAAAAAAAAGTCAGCTGAAACTAGAAGAGCAGACACAAGGAGAGAGAGTTCACAATGTGAAGGGGGGCAGATATGTAAGCCAAGGGACCCAAAGGATTGCAGCAAATCAGCACTAGACTGCTACAGACTTCAGGGAGGAAGCATGGCCTTGTCAATGCCTTGATTATGGAGTTATAGCTTTCAAAACCATGAAACAATAAATGCTTGTTATTTAAGCCAACCCAGTGTGTGGTATCTGTCATAGAGGTCTGGCAAACTAAGACACTTGCTATCATCCTCAACCCTTCAATAAAGTCCTCTGTGACTGTTTGAGCCTTACCATCCTGTGCTAAGAGGTAGAGGGATGTACCTTTGTTTCTCCTTGGGCCTGACTGTTAATGAGAGAGCATGGAGGAGTTACCACAAGAACTAGTGAGAACCAATAAAGGGAAAAAGAATATGAGGAATCAAAGAGCTGGGTTTGAACTTTTCTAGAAAGGAAGAACAAATGGCTAAAAAGCAAATGAAAAGATATTCAACATCACTAGCTATTAGGGAAATGCAAATCAAAACTACAATGAGGTATCATTTCACACCTACTAGAATGGCCACTATTAAAAAAAAAAAAAAAACAGAAAACTACAAGTGTGGAGAGGATGCGGAGAAAAAGGAATAGTTATTCACTACGAGTGGGAAGGTAGAATGGTGCAGCTACTGTGGAAGACAGTTTGGCTGTTCCTCAGGAAGCGAAATATAAAATTGCCATATGATCGGGCAATCTGGCTACTAGGCATATACTCAGAAGAACTGAAAGCAGGGACAAGAACAGACATTTGCACATGGATGTTCATAGCATCATTATTCACAATTGCCAAAAGATGGAAATAACCCAAAAGATGGAAACCGATGAATGGATAAACAAAATGTGGTGTTTATGTACAACAGAATATTATTCAGCTGTAAGAAGGAATGAAGCCCTGATGAGTGTGACAACATAGATGAACCTAGAGGATATTATGTTGAGTGAAATAAGCCAGTCACAAAAGGACAAATACATGATTTTACTGATATGAACTAATTACAATGAGTAAACTCATGGAGTTAAAATCTAGAGTAAAGGTTACCAAGAAATAGAATGAGGGTAGAGAATGGGAAGGTGGTGCTTAATTTGCACAGAATTTTTAATATGGTTGATTGTAAATGTCTGGAAATGGATAGAGGTGATGGTAGCATATTATTGTGAGCACTGAATTATGGGTGTGACTGTGGTTGAAAGGGGAAGTTTAAGGTTGTGTATGTATGTGTCACTAGAAGGAAAGCTATAGGATAAAACTTAGGATAGTATAACATAGTGAATTCTGTTGTTGATGATATGCTTAATAGTACAAATATAAGAATGTTCTTCCATGAACTAGAACAAATGTATGCCACTATTACAAGGAATTAATAAGAGGCCGGTATATGAAAAAAATACAACTAATGCATACTATGGACTATAGTTAACAGTAATATTATAATAGTCTTTCATCATTTGCAACAAAGATAATACACCAATGCTAAGTGTCAATTATTTGGGGATATAAGGGTTATGGGATGTTTTTTTGGAGCAATGAAAATGTTCTAAAATTGTGTAATCAACTCTGTGATTATACTGACAGCCACTGATTGTACACTTTGGATAGACTGTATAGTGTGTGAATAAAACCTGTCTGAGGCACTCCCTATCACAAAAAGAAATTTTTCTACCAGGTCTCTTGCTGAGGCTGGAATTAGAGATATCTACTTGAACAATAAGCTTGGGTCTCTTTCATTGGTTGTTACTTTAGCCATATTTTAAGCCTGAAGAATTTCTCCATAGTCTCTACCTAGTCCTCTTGCAGCATTTCCTCTCTCCGTGAAGAGAACTACAAAATTAGGGTTCTGTGGTGGTTCCTACAAATCCTGGAGGTTCTTTCCTATAATGGCCCTAGAGTTAAAAAATTCCAGGGTATATGTGAGATCTGGATTTCCAAGATTTAAGGAAGGAGTCTTCATTCATACCACCTACAACTCAGATGGTTTATCTCATCCTTCATTGCCTTTCTCTTCTGTCATCCAATCAGTTGCTCAAGTCAGAAATATAGATGTTAGTTTTGATTCCTTCATATTTTTCCCTTCAGTCTCCAGAACCAACACATCACCAAGTCCTGTTAAACTTACTTCTAAAATATTCCTCAAATACATCTGCTTCTTTCCAGTTCCATCATTCCTACCCCTATCCAAGCTACCTTCATCTTGTCTAGACTACTACAATTGTCTCTTAAATAGTTATAAATGTCCCACTCTAATCCATAGAACCCTCTTCAATCTGTTTTCTATACAGCAGTCAGAATGATCTTTACAAAATGTAAACCTGATAATGTTATTCTCTTAGAATACTTCAAAAGCTTCCTAAAAATCAAAATCCTTAATTTAGCCTATAAGTTTTAAAGAAGCAGTCTCCATGCATATCCACAACATGAAGGATTTTGTATAGCTTCTTTCATCCATCAGTGCCTTTCTCTTTTCTCATACAAATAATACTATCTTGAACTCTTTGGTAGTGGCAGGAGGCAGTATTAAGAGCCCAGGTGAACTCACCCCTATGGTAGATGCCATGTAGTCTGCACACATTTCTGCAAAGTCCCGCTCAAGAACTCCATAGTACAGGCCATAAAAAAGGAGAGAAATGCCAAAGTCCATGGCATCTTCTGGTTTGATCCTGTAAGAGAAGCAACATGGTCATTTAGGCCTGCCTTGATACACAACTGCTTTGGATTACTACTCTGGAACACACACAAGGCAGAGCCTAAAGCTGGAAGGCTCATGGCTAGAGCAGGGTTGGCAAACTACTGCCAAATCTGGCCTGCTGCCTGTTTTTATATGGCCTGTGGGTACTGCTTGAGCAGGCTAGCACTATGAGCTGTGGGGACCAAGCCAGGGCATCTTCTTCTGCCCCTATTTCCCACCCTGTTCCCAGTGCCATCCTCACAAGCTGCCCAAGACTCACACCGGTTGTCACCTACATGTTGGGTACTGCTGAGCACCAAGTGGTAGAACTTCAGTCTGGAAGTTGGCAACTCACTGAGTTACTTCATCTCCAACCAGTTACCCAAGGTGAAATGGAGAAATGCTCCAGAAGGAGAAAAGGACACACCAGGATCTGTGTGTCACTGGAGCAGAGAGTGAAAATGTGGCCACCTTGTCAGGCCCCTCCTGAGACTGTCTCAGCTGATGGCAACTAAACATGAAACATGCACACCACCCAGGATGGCTATTCCAAGCAAACAGGGTGGGACAGGATAAAAGTTTTCTCTCTTGTTTTATAAGTACCTACAAAATATCATAAATTTTGCCTTTTGGACTGCAAAGCCTAAAATACGTACTATTTGGCCATTTATGGGAAATGTTTGTCAACCACAGATTATGAAAAAAAGGTAAGAAAGTAAATATTTTTATATACCATTTACCATAAAATTTTAAGTTACAGCTACACACATTCTGTATTGTGTTATTAAAGTTAAATTTTGGTCCAAGTCTATTACTAAGAAGGATAAAAATCTTTCCTGTATTATTAGGAGATTCATTTAACAATTCTAAAAACTTGCAACCTTGACTCTATAAATGTTTACTACAGGAAACATTTGTTTAAACATTTGTACAAAGAATTGTTCACTTAAAAGTTTAAATATTATTCACAAGTTTCATTTGCTCATCACCCTTGTAATATTTAACCCACTGACTAAACAGGATTGATCTTATACCAATTAACCTAATCAGTAGCATAAAAAATGGTGAAGTGTCTCAAATATGTTTTCCTCCTTGCATAATTTAGGGAGATAAAAAGAAATATATTAAAAATAATGCAGAATGTTGATTTTTTTTTCCCACCACACAGGTTAGGAAAATACTACCTGAAAATATCTTGGTTTTCTTTAATGAGAGATGTTAAAACTATACTGGTGGATTCCTCCAAACCTTTCAGGAGCTTGCTTATTCTTTCAGACTGTACTACCCCTGGAAGAAAGAATTCTATGGGTGTCCTCTCATTATATTAAGTAGTACTTTGACTTGTTCTAAAATAAACTCATTTTAGTTTCAAAGAGACTTCTGCCTACAGTATCCTAGGTTGGGGAAGAGGCCAGTGGTCATCCCTTCCATGAACTGAAATTTGAAACCTAAATCCCTTAAGCCTCAGTACTTTTCCAGACTGAGGATTCTTCATCTTCCATAGCCCATAGCCACCACCACCTCAGACAAGAAGCCACATTTCCAGCCTCTTCTGCCCCATCTACTCACTGTACCCTCCAGTTCCAGAGTCCAAGATTTCTTGGCTTCTGTCTCAATTGTGGGGAAATTTATGATATGGTTAAAATTGTTTGGAAAGCTTCAGCATCAAACAAAGAGCACAGAAGACAATATGAACCAAGAGCCAAAATCCCATTCCTGAGAATGTACCCTAAGCAACACAGCAGTGTTATCTGTGATAGTACTACACTGAAAACCACCTAAGTGCCCAATAACGAGGCAGGACTTAAATGTTGATGGGTTAACTTCCTACAACTGCTTCCTTAGAAACCTGACAAAGGCTGAGTCAGCTATGTTACAAGGCAACAATGTTTATGTATTAAATGTGATCTTTGATTAGCATGCCAAATCTGTTTGGGAAAACTATGAATAATCGATAAATGTCTGGTGGGAAATAGACTTTGACTTCCCTAAGTATGGTGCATTCTTGAAAATGCATGTCTCCCTTCAGGGGCATGGGACTTCTAAGCTAAGGTGGTTCCCACACCCATCTGTACAGTCTCATTCCCACACACCTTGGCTGTCATGGTACCCTGGGACTACTGTGAAGACCCCTATAAGCACTGCCGTGTTTCCTGTCTTATATCCTTCTATGTGGATCTGTTGCCAGGTGTGGCCAACTATAGTCAAAAGAGTTCAACTCTCTAGTCCAGGTGTCAGTAAATGTTTTCTGTAAAGGGCCAGATAGTAAATATTTTAGGCTTTGCAGCCCATAAGGCTTCTGTCACAACTACTTGACACTATTGTATTAACAGAAAAACAGCAAGAGACTATATATAGACAAAGGAGCATGGTTGTAGTCTGGTAAAACTTAATTTAAAAAACAGGTGATGGGCCAGATTTAGCTTGTGGGGTATAGTTTCCTGACCCCTGGTGTAGTTCAATATAATACCACTCTTGCAGATTGGACATTGCAATAAATAATATACACATGGACAAGAAATATGGTTATTAGGGTAATGGAGTTATGGGTGACTGACTATAATCATTATTCTTACTTTTGTTGTTACATTGTCTTTTCCATTAAAAAATAAGTTATTGGAAAATACAACCAGATAGTCTTTGCTTTTTGCCAGCACAATCATTCTATCTTTCCACAATCCAGGTTCCCTATCCTGGGAGTCATGTCCTCTTTGTTAATACTCAAGACTTGCAGAAGGAAGCAAAGTATAACTCACCAGCCCCTCCTCCCCAAAGACCAGCAAAAAGCAAAAGCAAAGGTACTCACTTGAATAATAAGTTAAGACCAAAGAGAGTAAACATGACAGCCATGTAGCCAACAATGCCAGTGGCATAGCTGATTTTGTAGATCAGCAGGAACCACTTATAAACCAACCTGGAGAAAGGAAAAAAGGTTAGTAGAGCTGACATAGGAGCTCTGGCCTCAGGGGCCTCTGTACCAACAGAATCCCTTATCCTCACATCAGATGAGGACATCAGGCTCTTTGTTTAGGATTTAGTGAGCAAATTCAGCTACTTTTCAAAGCTGTTCACTTCCTTAATCGTAGAAACACCTCCACAAAACAAAGAGCAAGTGCTTTGTATATTCCAGAACTTGGACCACAGGAAGAAAAGAGATCCCCCCAAAAGGAGGCTTCAGCCTCAAACAAAGAGCACAGAAGACCTCAGACAGCTATGTCATCTCAGTATGTAGGCCAAATTTAGCTTAGTTGGACAAGTAAATGATAAATAATAAAGCTATGGTCAGAAGCGAGTAGGTGGGGAAAGCAAGTTATTCTTGCCAGGAAAGAGAATTCAAGAAAAGATGATTAAGAGAGAGAATTAGCTGCAGGCTTCTATACCTGGGCCTGATTAATCTGAATACAGCTTTGCACCTATCCACAGGCCAATAATGAAAAGAGTGATCTCTAACGGATTTGCTTCTGAAATGATTTTTTTCCCGGGGGGGGTGCTGAACAAAGTACATTTTTAATTGAATTGGATGTATATGGGAGCATGGGAGGGGGGTTAGTCAATATTCCTGAAAGAGAAGCTGTGCTCCCCAGAATCCAATGAAGAGCAGCGTGGAATCTGGTTGGTTGACCTCAGATAGGTTCAGAGGAAGAAAGGTGATTCCCTGAATGCACCAGAGACTTTTAAATGCCATGGGGGCAGGTCTCTGATATAAGGAGCCACCGCCTATGATGAGAGCTATAAACAATTTAGCCATTTGCAGGTACAAGCCTGCCTGGTTCCTGAGAGTCAACTAGGTTACTGCTGGGCCCCAGGAAAGAAGCTCAAGGACCTGCCTGTGCCATCCTGTTGTTGTTAAACATGGGTGATGGCTTCACAGGCTAGGAAAAGGCCTCAAACTTTCCCTAAAAGACCACACACAGTGCCATTATCCATGGTTTGCACTGATCAAATGGGAGTGAGATATAGTGGAAAGGATGTGGAATTTCAGGTCAGGCAACAATTAAGCCGGATTAAGTGTAGTCTTATTAGCTGGGTAACCCCATGTAAGTCATATCACCTCTCTGAGACAAGTTTCCTTATTTGTAAAACAGAAAATCCATGCCACCTTTCTCACTGGATTGTACAGAGAACACTGCCTGTATATAACATGTGCTAAATACTACTGAATGAATTAATGAGGATGTTTATGAAAATGCTTTGAAAGTGTAAAACTCTATCAAATGTTATTATAATCGCCCCCCACCCCCATGTTGTAGGCACATTTTCAGTCATTTAAACTAGACCAGCTAGAAGTTGATGCTGTTACTTAGTGACTTTTGTTTGTTTGTTTTTGTTTATTTTGTTGTTTTGTTGTTGTTTTTACTTAGTAGCTCTTAACACGTTTCACTGTACTTTTTTCTTCATAATTGCCCTATGTGACAGAGAAATTATCCCATTTTGGGAGATGAAGAATTTGAGGCTCAGAGAAGTGAGATCACACAGGTCATACAGTTAAGAAGTGGCAAGACTGGGGGTTCCAATCCACATTCATCTGGCTCCAGAGCTTGTATCTTCCATAATGCTGCCTAAAGTAAATTACTGCAGCCAGAGAGGGACTTCTGGATCACCAATTCCACTTGAAAGATGAACTTTTTACAATGAAACTCAGAAGGCCAGGGAAAGGCCTGCAGTAAAGCAGAGCATAAGAGGCATGGGAAAAAGCACAGTTTTCAATATGGGAGACTTTGGATCAGGTGGACAGAAATTTGAGGCTGGCCAGTTCCTCTATTAGAGTCTCCTAGACCTGTGCATACCTCTCTTTCATAGCACTTACCAACTGCAAGAGGTGCTTTCTCTCCGTTTCCTCCATTAAACTGAGTACTCTCTGAGGGTAGGGACCATGTCTTATTCAGCTCTGTATCCCCAGTGCTGAGCACAGGGCCTGGCACATAACAGTTGCTTGTTGAATGATTGAGAAAATCTCCCTTTTTTCTGTCAAATATAGATATTAAATGACCTCACAAGCTGGCTGGAGGAACCAAACAAGAAATGCATTTGGATAAAACGCAAAGAATTATACAGGCAGTGGCTGTTTTCTGTCCCAGGAAATTAACATCATTGGTTGGAAATCAGCAAATTTGTTGGAAGTCACGCATTCAATAAAAATTCATAAAGTAATCCATAGTAATGTACCAGGCTCTGTGCTCGGACCTAGATATACAGTAACAAACAACAAAGAGGTGGTATTTGAACTCATAGTCAAATTTAATGGGGGAACTAGACACTCAAAATAATATTTAGTTATAAATTATAATAAGTTATAAATTATGAAGGAAAACTACCAGGTACTATGAGAGAATATAACAAACTAATTCAGAGATCAGAGAAGAAAATAACATTTAAAATAAGACCATAATTATCACTAGCATTTGCTTTTTATTTTTTTTATTTTGTTTTCTTTTGATATAAACCATAAAGTAACCTGTGGTGAAATATTCTGAGGGTTTTATTTATGAATAGGGAGTGAATCTCCCAATGAGCTTATTTTGAAGTAGCCCCAGGATAAACAATCTTGGCATACAAAAACTTCAATTATTTTTCAGTCTAAACTCACCCTCCTTCAATTCATCCCAACCCATTAGCCTCAGGAAATCTACGCTCTTCCCCACTGACTAAACTCTCACCTTGGTGTTGTCTGTACTAGAGGTTTTCGGGTGGCTCGGAAGGTAACAAAAGCAGTGACGGCAGAGAACAAGATCCAGATCACTAGGAACCTCCACCAGTGCAGCTTCACTGTGAAATAGAGGGGGACAACCCACATCTGAAAGAGGGTCACCATCTGAAACACAAACACAAGCACTTCAGCTCTAGCCAGCTCCCTCTGCACCTCTATCCACAATCCCAGAATGCATCTTGCGTTTTCCCTTTTAGCCGAATCCTCTCCATTTCAAATTTTGGATAAAGGTATCTCCACTCAATAAGTACCGTTAGAAACCTGTGAGCATGTGTGTCTCCTCCCTTTCATCCCATATTCACCTGGCTCTTGGATGTTATCTTTCATTTCCATTTAAGCCCTTACTATCTTCTGCCTGACTGACCTTTGTTGGTCTCCCTGCATTTAGTGTCTCTCCCTCTAATCTATTCTTTCAGTAGTACTAGAATGCTATCTCTAACACCCAGACTTGAATATGTCATTGTCCTATTTAAAACCCTCTGATGGTCCCCTACATATAGGATAAGGTCCAAGATCCTTAGCCAGATAGTGAAATTCCTTCACAAGGTGGACCCAAACTACCATTTTGAGGGCCACCTCTTACCACTCCCCATGCCCTTGGTCAAGTTGACCCCTTCAGGCTAAAACATCCTTTCCACCTGCCTTTCTGCCTACTAATACCACATTCAGGACACATGAAGTCCTCAATCTCCTTCCCAGGCAGAATTGGTCATGACTTTCTAGTTCCAAAGGTGTTTTCTTTTCTACTGCAATTACAGCACTTATCTAGGGTATGAAGCTGGACTTGAATTCATTCTATAGTTAAATGTATGCTCCTTGAGGGCAGTGAGTAGGTCATATTCACATGTTTCCTCTGTGCTGGGAAATTGTCTGGCACATGATAGGTCCTCAATAAATATGTATAAATGAATAAGTAGGACTGGAACCCTGAGTGGGAGACACATTCCTGTAATAAAGAGTGACTATTTTACTTTCTCCTTCTTTAGATCTTTACCTCAGACCTGTTAGCTAAGGAGTTTCAATGCAAAAAAAAAAAATTCTGGGGGAGCAGATGTAGCTCAAGTGGCTAAGCGCCTGCTTCCCATGTAAGAGGTCCTGGGTTCGATCCCCTGTACCTCCTAAAAAGAAAACAATCAAAACAAACAAATGAAAAAACCAACTCTCATTGTGGAGTGGATGTAGTTCAGTGGTTGAGCACTTGCTTACCATGTACAAGGTCCTGGGATCAATCCCCGGTACTGCCTTAAAAAAAAAAAACAACCCAATTCTGATTCTAAGACACAAGTTTGGAGTAGTCACCAGTTTTCTGCTCCTTGTCACCTCCTACCTTCTTCCTTTAATTACCCTGATTTCACTAGGTATCACTCTTCTCAGGTGAACAGCAGGTGTAAAAAGAAAGATGTTAAAGATAAGTGGCACCTAATGGAAGTTTTCTTCCTGATGTCATTAAAAAAAATTTTTTTAAGTGCTATACAGAGGAAGTGAAGTCTTTGACATCTGATAGGTATAGTTTACATTTACGGCATACCTCAAAGCAGACTAATCACATTTCAAGTGCTCAATAGTCACATGTGACTGGTGACAACTGTACTGGACACACAGCTTTTTGGTGTTTAGTTGTCTGTAGTCACCATTCTCTTATAAGACTGCACTGTGGCAAGAAAAAGCCTTGGTGTTATCATTTACAGATGAAAAAAAGACAGTGAGAAGAAAATGGTGACCAAAGCTACTTTACTTTAGGTTTCCAGTTTTGTATATCTAAGGGTGCTAGAATAGCTACTGGTCAGTGCATAAGGTAGCCCTCATACCAATTTTACTGCATAGAAACTCACAATTGACTCTTTGAAACATTCTAAAATACTTTCACCCTATAGAAAAAGCACAAGGATATAGTAAACATGGCTACTACCCAAATAATACTCCAGGTGTCATTCTCAAAAGTACTGGGAGAAGGTAGAACCAAGAAAAAACACAAACAACTGCAGATTATTCAACGTTAGAGACAAGAATCATGATACTAAAATCATGATACTAAAAGGGGGAAGAAGGTGAAGTATAGCACGAAGGGCTGCAAGATCTTTGGCTCTCACATTGCTTGCTTTAACAGGCTTACAGGATGTTTACAAGACAGTAGGCCCAGATACTAGAGAAGAATTAAAGGCACATGGTCTGGTCACATTTGTCCTCTCTGACAGACAGCAGGAATTCCTAGTCTTTTTGGCAGTTTGAGATTATTTATGAATCCCAAAAAGAGGGATTATGTTTGTAAACTATCTATTCCTCTGGGTGTGATACCCTTTGATAGTATTAGATTCAGCTGAGATGTCTTTGATTAAATTACCTGTTAAGATTAGGACTTTGATTCAACAAGGTGTGACTCAGGTTGAGTCCCTGCCTCCTGGTGGGCCTATATAAACAGACACTCAAGAAGACACACAGGAAGAGAGAGAGCTCTGTCATGTTTGATCCTGCAGCCCCAGGGAGAGAGGAGCCATCCACCTGTTTCAGCTGAGAAAGCCTGTAAAGAAACGAGCTCTATGCCAGAGACTGATATAGGAAGCCCTGAGAGACAAGCCCTATGCCAGCCTAACAGCTGAGATCAGAAGAAGCTGGGCCCATGGAGCCTTAAGAGGAAGAGGAAGCCCAGGAGGGAGAGACCAGACAGAGATCAACAGACATCTTATTTCAACACGTGGCAAAAGACTTTGGTGAGAAGGCAACCTTGAGTTGGACTCTCTAGGATCTTGTAACTGTACGCTTTTATCCCAAATAAGTACCCTTTATAATAGCCAAAAGATTTCCAGTACTTTCCATCAGCACCCCTTTAGCAGACTAATACAATCTCCTTCCAGCTTTTCAAAAAAGTTGGCCCTTGCATAAAAACAACCAGCCTCCCCTAACAACCACTTTCCCACCCTCTACCAATCTAGCATGCTCTATGGGTGAATCTGAAGTCAAGA
Organism: Tolypeutes matacus; assembly: GCA_026826555.1. Taxonomy (NCBI): domain Eukaryota; kingdom Metazoa; phylum Chordata; class Mammalia; order Cingulata; family Chlamyphoridae; genus Tolypeutes; species Tolypeutes matacus. Next base: position 584,843 of record JAKSZT010031676.1, on the reverse strand, counting down.
TAATTTTCTCTACATGAGCTAAAGTTCTGCATATTTTAGGTGAGGTGAGAGGCAAAATAAAGTCTTGGCTTTAGTATAAAACAAATGAGGGAAGCGGCTGTGGCTCAATCAGTAGGGCTCCTGGGTTCCCGGGGCCTCCTGGTGAGGGTGGGCCCGCCCGCACGGCGCGGTTGGCTGACCCAGCAAGCACAAGCAGCAAGGGGGGGATAAATGAATAAATAAATAAAATCTTTTAAAAACAAACAAACAAACAAACAAACAAATGAACAACCTTGCCTTGTTTTATAACCTTCAGTCTTGAAATTTTAAGGTATAAAGAAGTTACTCAAACTCCCATGATAAAAGAAACTGAGAGAGGACTTTAGGGACAGGATAAGGCTCTTTGAAACAAAATGGTCAAGTGGAAGTGCAGGAAGCCAGGGTTCTAGTTCTGTTTTGCTTCTAACTAGGAAGGACCTAAGGAGGTCCTTTCTCCTTGAAAGAAGGATTGATTTCTCAGACTCCTCCAGTTCTAATATATTACGGTTCTGTTAAGCAGCCCTGGACCTTGGAATTCCTGGGAGAGTGGAGGCAGAGTTCAGTTACTCATCGATCCAGTATTTACTCTGCATTTAGCAGGAAGAAGAATACAGAAATAAACACAGTCTCTAATCCCTGGTCCTCAGGAGCTAACAGCAAGAGAAAGGCACAAATAAAACCCTTCTTTTAATGACTTTATTAACTTTCAGACTCTTTCCAAAAGTCCAAATAGAAATTATTAAAGAAGAACGAACAAAATGGAATGATTCAGTATAGTGAAATGACCACAGGTTTTATAATTACAGACATCTAGATATTCCAATACAGCTATTTACTGTGTAGGCAAGTCACTTAACCATGATCAGTCTCAGTTTCCAAACTGTAAAATAGGGTTAACAGTATCTATGATCATCATAAGATTGTATGAACTAAATGAGTTTCTGCATGAAAAGCAGTGAGAACAGTATCTACAGTGTAAGCATTCAATATATGTCTAAATGGAATTAGTATGTGTAGATATAGACAAGTGTAGTGCATATTCATTGTAAGCACTCAGTAAATGAGAACACTTATTATGCCTTCACATGATCGAAACTACATAAAGTCACATAATCAAGGGGGCAAACACTGGGATGAAGCAACCAAAATAATCAGCATTGTAAAATTGGTAGTTATAGCAATTCCTTTATAATGTTTGTCTTTTCCAAGAAAAATAAATTAAGTGAAAACAATAACCAAGGATTTGAGGCCACTTTCAGGTATCTAGGCACTCTCCATTGGGAAGGCTTGAAATCCATATTGGACGGAGAGTCCCCTGATCCCAGTCTCTCTTCTCGTCTTGTCTTATTCTTTCTCATCCGCGGCACTGTTTTCACGGACCCAGGTCCTGACCGGCACCTGACCGGCATCATATGGCACTCTCCATTGGGAAGGCTTGAAATCCAGGTTTCCTAAAAAAGCAGCAAGTTGGGGTAACAGCCCAGTGTCTGACGACAAGAGGCAGAGCAGAGAGACCTAGTGAACAGAATAGTCTACCATATGAAAAAATAGTAAGTTACAAGTTTACCTGGTTAATTTCTTTCTTTCATTTGCTCTTAAAGTTTCTCCTGCAGTACTTATTGGTATTTTGCTTAATATATAAATTTAGGCCTCTTCACCAAAAAAGGTATTTTTAATAGCTAGTTTGGCAATAAATAGCTGAAAATAGGTATGATTCTCAGAACAATGGCGGGGACTCTGGTGCCATCTGGTGGCAACACTTCTGTAAACACATTTGGTTAAATTTGTTCAAGCACTTGTGAGTAATTCTGTGTAATGGGAAGCCTTGGCTTTGACTTCTTCGCCAGGACTTAGGGTGATGAGACATAAATATGTGAATTAGGCAATCATACAAAGGACCAAGATGGGAGTTCAGAGGAGAGAGTTAGCAACATGGGCAGGAGCTGTCAGGAAAGATTTCCTGGAAGAGGAGGAGCTCTGACTGGTTCTGAAGGAGGCTTGGATTTGGCTAGGTGGAGAAGAGAGTGAAAGCCATTCAATTTTCTTTCTCTGAATCTGTTAATATGAAGTTGAAGAGAAGACTCTCCTGAAACCATCTCACTGATTCATTCAGCAAATATCTACTGAGGGAGACTCCCAGCTTCTCTGATCTGGAAGATAGTATAGCAATACCCCACTTACCACTCCACAAAGCTGGGCAGTTGAGATGATTATGCTAGATTTTAACAGTGATAGTCCATATTTAAACAGGTTGCCTTTTTCAGTTAAGAGCTCAGAAGGTGAGTTGGCAGAGATGGAATCAACATCTGATAATTATTCTAATCCATGTGATGGAATCAACATCTGATAATTATTTCTAATCCATGTGAAGGGATATTAGACAACCTTTAGCTCCCTTTCATCTCAGAGGAACTATAACTCATGAAGATAGTCAGAAAAGCGCTCCTAGATCATGTCCCTTCCTGAGTACTAGCAGCCTTGCTACTTGCTGATGCTTTGTTTTTTTATTTTTAGAATCCTAATCACTTCAGCATTAGCCTATGTAGTGGGACAAAGATCATCCACTATTATCTGGCTGAAAAGGAATATTGTGCATAAAATGAAAAATATAAGACCTGGGAGTAAAACAAAGTAAAGAGACTCACAGCTCAAAAAAATACTGATAAATGGACTGAGGTCAACTAGAAGGAGGTGCTTGGGATACACTCCATGGGTCTCTTTGGCCAATATTTTCACAAATGATTTGAATGAAAATACAAAGAGAATGGCACAAAGAAGGGGGTGAACATGGAAAAAGAATAAGCAAGAGGGGAAGCAGATGTGACTCAAGCAGTTGGGTGCCCACTTACCACATGGGAAGTCTCGGGTTTGGTTCCCGGTGCCTCCTAAAGAAGACAAGCAAGACAGCAAGCTGACGCAACAGGCTAGTACAGAGAGCTGACACAAGATAAGAAGGTGATTCAACAAGATGACCTAACGAGGAGACACAATGAGGAAATACAACGAGAGACGCAACAAGCAGGGATGAGATGTGGCTGAAGCAATTGGGTGCCTCCTTCCCACATGGGAAGTCCCGGGTTCAGTTGCCGGTGCCTCCTAAAAAGAAGTCGAGCATACACAGAGAGCACAAAATGAGCAGACAGCAAGCGTAAACAAAAAGGGAGGTAAGGGGAATAAATAAATAAAATAAATCTTAAAAAAAAAAGAATAAGCAAGACCCAAAATAGTTTGTTTCTAGGTTCTTCTAGCTCTAACATTCTATGAACCAAAAAGCTGAAATGAAAAACTAAAACCACACGATGAAAGCTAACTAACTACCCAAGAATAGGATGGGGAAGGAATAGCTTAACAGCAGTTCGCGTCAAACAGATCTAGGGGTTTAGGTTAACCATAAATTGCTAGGAAATACATGTCAACAGAGTCACTACCCAAAAAAGCCAAGGCACGCATAGGCTGCTTTAACTAGGAATATAACCAGAATGAAGGAGGCAGCAGCTCTACTGCTTTGTGCTCTGTCAAAGCATGCCCGGGGCCCTGGGATAAGGTCTTAGGACCACGTTGTACAAAGAACACAAACAAATATGGCCATAAAAAGGTGGAAGCAACCCCAAGTGCTGATCAACAGATGAACAGATAAACAAATGTGGTATACATATACAATGGAATATTATTCAGCCATAAAAAGGAATGAAGTTCTGATACATGGATGAACCATAAAGCCAGATACAAAGGGCCAGATATTGTATGGTTTCACTTATGAGAAAAACCTAGAATAAGAAATTAATAGAAAGTATGGTACAGGTTACCAAGGGCTATGGGGGTAGGGGTAGGGGGGATAGGAAGTTACTACACAATGGGTACAGAGTTTCTGTTTGTGGTGATGAAAAAGTTTGGTAATAGATGGTGGGTCATGGTAGCATAATACTGGGAATATAATTAATATCACTGAATTGTACACATGGAAGTGGTTAAAATGGAAAATTTTGCATTGTATATATATTAGCACAATTTTTAAAAATAACAACAACAAAAAAAAACACAAGCATGGCCTTAAGAGGTCAGCCAGGATTACAAAGGAACTGCAAACTAAATCACATAAGGAACAGCTGAATGCACTGGGATATTAAGCCTGGAGAAAATCACAGGAGAGCATGGCTATCACTTTCAGTTATCTGAAGAGTTATCAAGAGACCCAGTAACCAGATACATTCGGTTTAGTTTCTGTGACCTGGCAAAACCCTACCCAAGGCTGGAATACTCTACAGGGCAGAAACTTGTCTGACAATTCCCTCCTACCATACCCTCAGCAAATAATCATCCTTACCTCATGAGGCAGACCATCTCATTATTAACAGATGTGCTAGACAGCCTCATGCTCACCTGAAAAACCTGCATTCATGTCCCTTCTGCCTCTGGGTCCTACTGTTGTCCTTCAGAGATGTACAGGTAAATTACTCCCCAATTCATATGACTGCTCTCCTAATACTTCCAGGCAAAAGTGTCACTCAAGTAGTCAGTTAAATACATACTGAATACCATGCTAAAGATTGGAAATTCAGAGATGAAAAACAAAAACTAAGTCTACTAGGGAAAAACAAATAACTAATGCAATATCATAAGTGCTTTAATGGAGAAAGTCCAGGTGGCCAAGAAATAAAGGACAAAGGAGAGGTGCTTCACTCAGTATGAGGGAACCAAGGAAGGCTTAACTGATCTCTGTCTGGAAGGCCTAGTAGGGCCAGGTAGAGTCAGAGGAGGCTGATTTATACATCACACAGAAATTTTTATTACACTCTGAGGGCAGAAGGCCCTCCCCAATCCCCATAGGATGTGAATTACAGCCCTTGACCATCTTAGCATTCTCTAGACACATTCTGGTAGCCCTCTTAATGTCTTGGTCTGAGAAAAACCCATAGGACTTTTTAAAAATATCCAGGTAGAAGATTTTGCCATGCATTCATTCTAGGAGGGAAGAACAGTTCAGGAGGTGGGGATTTGAAATGATACCACATTTGGTAAAAGACAGAGATAATGAAAGCTTCTCCTTGGAGATCTTTAAAAATAGGATAGATACTTTTCCAGGCATAAACTTATCCTTCCCCTCACATCCCTGAGGGAGTTAAGGAGTAAGTAATATTAGACTCCCTGGATAGATGATGAAAACTGAGCAACAGAAAGACCAAAAAGCAAGTTTGCCTGGGCCAGGCTTCCAGTTCAGATCTTTTGTCTCTCAATCCCTGCCTCCCTAGCATTCACTGAGTTTGTAGGAAAACCATGGAGAGGCTGGGGAGGCAAGATGATGTAGACAGTAAAGGGTGGTGGATATCAAAGTACCTGAAAAACAAGGAAAAGATTGAACAAAATCCAAGGAAAGGACATGGGGAAAAGTCATTAAAGAAGGAGAATCAGGGGTTAAAAACAGAAATGACCATGAAAGAAACTGACAATTTCCCGAAGCTTTTGAAAGAAATATGTGGAAAGAACACTTAACCAAGAATCAGATTTTAGTTTTAGGCACAATTCTTCAATTTAATGGTCAGATGGTCCTGGCAAATCACTTAAGGATTCTGTACATTGGTTTGCTAATCTGAAAAATGGAGGTAAAACACTACCATGACTATCTTTTAGATGTAGTGAGATAGCAGATGGTTTTTTAAACCATCAACAAATTTAACTGCAAACAATTTACGGTATTATTATTGCTGTGCTGTTACTATAAAGAACAGTACCTGATATTTAGATATAGAAAAAAGCAGGATCTCTTGCTCCATGTGACAGTTAATTTAGACTAAGTTTCTCTTCTCTTAACCTGAAGGCTGGATTTGAGCTCTGAAGTTATAAAAAGAGGTTTGATAAACTTTTCACAGTGTAACCAGTAGGGTTGGCATACCTGCTCAAAATCAGTCTCATGAGTGGTAAACATTCATACTGCATTAGATCCTAGAGTTGGTGGTTCTTAACTAGGGGCAATTTTGTTCCCCAGGGACATTTGGCAATGTTTGCAGACAGTTTTGGCTGTCATAATTGGGGACAGTGCTACTGAATTCTAGGAGGTACAGTGCACAGAACAGAACCCCACAAAAACAAGAAGTATCTGGCCCAAAATGTCAACAATTCTGCTGTTGAGAAACCCTGGTCTAGGAGAACAGAACTAGCTACTATTAGGCCAGGCTGCCAAGCTACACTAGTAATGAAGAGAAAACTTCATTCACTTTGGGAGAAAATAGTGCCTTATCAATTAATTCCATTTCTTGGCACACCATAAGGAGCTTTTTTTTTTTTTTAGAGCTCTGATTACTAATCTCAAACTTTTCATGACTCTACTACTGAAGATGCCCTTTCTGAATCCCCATTCCTCTCCACCATAGGCATTCTAATGTGTTTAATAAACATATTTTCGTTTGTACATGTTTTTGCAAACTGATTGTTTTCCATGTTTGTATTTTTAATTTATTAGCAGTGTTTCTGTTTCTTTTTTTTTTATCCACTCACTATTATGCTTTTAAGGTCTACTCAACAAAAGTTGCTACGAATACACCTAATAATGTGTTGCCTTTAACTGCAACACAGTATCATGATTTACTTCCATATTTTATCTATTTATCTCAGAGATATAGATTGTCTCCAACTCCTCAATGAACACTGCAATGAACACTCTTTTATATGTCCCTTTAAGATATGTCACAGGGTATGTGTGTCTGAGGAGTGTCACACTGATCCCCAGAATGGCTGCACCATCCTTTGCTCCCTCAAAGAAAGTACGAAAGTTCTTATAGCCTCCAATCTCTATTAACACTTAGCATTAACTAGCTTTCTATTTTTTTGCCAATCTAATAGCTGTCAAGTAAAATCTTACTGCTGTTTTAAAGTGCATTTCTCTAATTACTAATGACTTTGAACATGTCTTCTCATGTTTGATGGCCTACTGGATTTCTTCTTCTGAAAAATGTTCATATCCTTTGCCCATTTTTCTATTGGAGTTGCTGTCTTTTACTTGTTGATTTGTGGGAGTTCCCTTATATATGCCAGATATATGTCAGTTTTAGATATTACTAATATATTTTTCCATTGTGCTATCAGTTAACCTTGCCTAGTCTATATTTATGGAATAAAAATCCTTAATTTTATTTTGATCAAATACATCAAATCTTTTGTCTGTTTGCCTATTAACTTCATAATTTTACCTCTCATAATTTTTTAATCAATCTTGAATCCTGTTTTATAAAGTGTAATACAGGAATATAATTTAAAAATTTTTCCATGTTTTGAGTCAGTTTTCTCAACACAAGCTATTTAAGTGAATATCTTCTTCCTTGACTAGTGGTTATAATTTTATTATATATTAACTTTCAATGAGATGTGGATTTGTCACAAAGATTTTCATTGTTATATCGGTCTATTTTTCTAGTATTATGGTATGTCAACATCTGGTGAGCTAAGCCCCTGTCTAATAGGTTTCTTTCATTCTTGCTTTTATTTTGGACCTCAAGTGCAGGAAAAAACAAATTAATCAGAATCCTTGGTTGATGAACACTCTCATCAATGGTCCATACATGGACCACTTTTATTTTAAATTATTTTTTAATAATAAGATAAATACTGAACCTACCACCCAATGACCTGGAACATTTAAAATTACTTCTATTGAGCTATGTATTCCTCCCTATCTTATCCTCTAGTCTCCCTCCCATTTAAGTTCAGCATTATCCTGAATCCTGAATTTATCATTCCCATACTTTTTAAAATATAGTCTTACCACACACATTATATTTTGAAAACACAGGAGATGTAGAGACATAGGAACACTTATTCACTGTTGGTGGGAATGCAGAATGGTACAGCCACTGTGAAGGTCTGTTTGGCAGTTCCTGAAAGAGTTTAATATAGATTTGCCAAGTGACCCTACAATATCACTACTGGGTATATACCCAGAAGAACTGAGAGCAGTGACACGAATAGACACCGATGTTCAGAGCGGCTTTATTCACAATTGCCACAAGCTGGTAACAAACCAGGTGTCCATCAACCAATGAATGGATAAACAAACTGTAGTGTATTTACACGATGGAATATTAAGCAGCTGTAAGAAGAAATGAAGCCATAAAGCATATGACAACATGGATAAACCTGGAGGACATTACATTGAGTAAAGCAAGTCAGACACAAAAGGACAAATACTGTATGATTGCATTACTATGAACTAAATATATTGTGTAACATAAAAAAAAAGAAAGAAAAAAAAACAAAGAAGGGTATGGGAGTAGAGAACATGTATCCTAATGAAGCTAAGTTAGTATCTCTTCAAATTAGTAGCTATAGATATAGGATGTGTAATACAAACCTCAGGGTAACCACAAAGAAAGTATTTTAAAAATATACAGGAAAAAAATGAGAAAGGGATCAATCAGATACATGAAAAAAGATCAACTATACAGAAAAGGATGTTGCAATAAAAGAAATGAAAGAAACACAAAAAAAGATATGACATAAAATCCAAAGGATTGGGGGGCAGATGTGGCTTAAATGGTTGGGCGTCCGTCTCCCATATGGAAGGACCTGGGTTCAATCCCCGGGACCTCCTGGTTTAAAAAAAAAAAAAAAAGGATAAAATGACTGAAATAAGCACTGCCTTTACATTAAATGATAATGGATTAAAGTCTCCAATCAAAAGACAAAGACTGGTAGAATGGATAAAAAAGCATGATGGAACTATATATTGTTTACAAGAGACTCACCTTAGACCCAAAGACACAAATCGGTTTAAAGTGAAAGGATGGAAAAAGATAATCCATGCAAACAGTAACCAAATAAGAGATGAACTAGCTATACGAATATTGGACAAAATAGACTTAAGTCAAAAGCTGTTACAAGAGATAATAGCCTACTTGGTAGAAACGGAAAAGACAATCCTTAAATTTATTTGGAAGGTAAGGAGCCCTGAATAGCCAAAAAAATCTTGAAAAAGAACAGGAAGTTAGAAGACTCACACTTCCTAACTTTAAAGCTTATTACAAAGCTACAGTGATCAAAACAGCAGGACACTGACACAAGGATAAATATATAGGCAAATGGAATCAAAGTGACACTTCAGAAATAGACCCTTACATTTATGGACAGTTGATCTTTGACAAGAAGACAATTCCACTTAACTGGGATAGAACAGTCTCTTCAACAAAGGGTGCTAGGAGAAATGGATATCCATATGCAAAAGAATGAAGGAAGATACCTATCTCACATCATATATAAAAATTAACTCAACATGGATCAAAGACCTAAATATAAGAACGAAAACTATAAAACTCTGGGAAGAAAACATAGGGAAGCATCTTAAGGATCTGGTGTTAGGCAATGATTTCTTTGACTTTACACCCAAAGCACAAGCAATAAAAGAAAACATAGATAAATGGAACCTCATCAAAAGTAAAAACATTTGTGCAAAGGGCTTCATTACAAAAGTGAAAAAAAACAACCTACTCAATGGGAGAAAATATTCAGAAATCACATATCCAATAAAAGTTTAATATCCAGAATATATAAAGAAGTCCTACAACTCAACAATAAAAAGACAAACAACCCAATTTTAAAAGATGGGTAAAAGACTTCAATAGACAAAAGGATATAAAATGGCTAAAAAAAAAACCACATGAAATGATCCTCAACATCATTAGCTATGAGGAAAATGCAAATCAAAACTACATTGTGCTTTGAGGAGAGCTGAGTGCGGTAGCTGGAAGGCGGCAGACAGCAATGTTCTGGATCGAGGGCCTCGCGCCGAAGCTGGACCCAGAGGAAATGAAACGGAAGATGCGCGAAGACGTGCTCTCCTCTATACGGAACTTCCTCATCTACGTGGCCCTGCTGCAAGTCACTCCTTTTATCTTAAAGAAATTGGACAGCATATGAAGATTGGGCTTCACATGTGAATGCATGAGATGAAGATCCTGGTTACAGTTTATGCTCCCATCTCCAAGTGAATAGGTCCAGAAACGTAAGAAACTCTTTGATTGGATGGACATAAAAATTCTACTTGTTAAGAACAAATTTAATTCTGGTGACTGACCTTTGTAGAGAAAATATAAAACCATTTGTGAAGTATGAAAAGACTTCTTGTGATCGTAGTACACCATTATGCTTGTCATATTCAGCCTCCGTGAATGTTGGTATAATTGTAAATAACATTAAACTACCTTTTCTAGCAAATATTAAAGGGGACATATGTCTGAAAAACAAAACAAACAAACAAAAAAAAAACTACATTGAGATACCATTTCACACCAACCAGAATGGCTACTATTAAAAAAACAGAAAATTATAAGTGTTGGAGAGAATGTGGAGAAATAGGAACACTCATTCACTGCTAGTAAGAATGTCAATTGGTGCAGCCACTGTGGAAGACAGTTTAGCAGTTCCTCAGAAAGCTAAGTATAGAATTACCATATGACCTGGCAATCCTTCTTCTAGGTATATACCCAAAAGAACTGAAAGCAGGGACTTGAACTGACATTTGCACACTAATGTTCACAGCAGTATACACAGTTGCCAAAAGATGGAAACAACCCTTGTCCATCAACCAAGGAAGTGATAAACAAAATGTGGAATATACATACAATGGAATATTACTCAGCATTAAAATGGAATAATGTTCTAGTTCATTCAACAATATGAATGAGCTCTGAAGAAATTACATTAAGTAAAATAAGCCAGAAATAAAATGACAAATATTGTATGATCTTACTGACATAAAATAATTAAAAGAAGTGCATAGGATATAGGTTACCAGGGAATGGGCTGGGCGTAGGGAATGGGGAGTTAATGCTTAATTGTATAGAATTTCTATTTGGGTCTCCTATAAAGTTTTTTTGTTGGTTTGTTTTGTTTCATTTATGAGGTACTAGGGTCAGGGACTGAACACAGGACCTTGTATGTGGGAAGCCAGCACTCAACCACTGAGCTACATTGGCTCCCCTAAGTTGGTTTTTTCATTTGTTTGTTGTTTGTTTTGTTTTTAGAAAGTATCGAGGATCAAACCCAGGACCTCGTATGTGGGAAGCAGGCACTCAATCACTTGAGCTACATCCACTCCCCACTGTAAAGTTTTGAAAATGAAAGATGGTGATGGTAGCAAAACACTGTGACTGTAATTAACAGCACTGAATTATATATGTGAAGGTGGTTAAATGGGGAAATTTTAGGGCACATATATGTTACTAAAATAAAAAATAAAATATAGACTTCCGGGTAGATGGCGTTGGGTAGGGCGGAGGGTTCAACTCTCTCACAAAAACAACGGAGGAAGAACAAATAGCTGGTGAGGGAGCTCTTGATCTGTAGACCAAGAGAGCATTGCGCATCATCCAGGATGGCGAGCCACAGAGTGATGATGAGGCCAAAGGGAAAACTGTGAGTTACTAGACCTTGTGGCTGGGAACAGCACCCATACCCCATCCTCAAAGGGAAAAGCCTGGGAAAATCCTATGACTCACTGTGGCCAACTGAGAGGGGAATTGATGTCGTCCTCCCTGGGAGGAGGGAGGGTGTGGCAAAGGACGGAGAGTTGTTTCTCTTAGGTGAGTTTAGCCAGCAGTGCCCACTGAATCTCAGATTGGGCCAGACCAGAATCAACAGAAACCAGAGGCTGAAAAAGACACCTCCATGGAAAGGTCTGCCAAAGAGCTCCTTCTGCTGGGAGGCCAGGAAACTACAAGAGGTGAAAAAGCTTTTGGGAGGCTTTCATGTCCAGGCACTCTTGACTCTGTGTCCCATTATTGGGTCCCTGGCCTTATTTTGATAACTAAAGCTGGGAAATCTTAAAGATTTAGAATACGTTGTACAAAAAATCAATGAAGAGTCACAAAACAAAGCCACTAGGCAAGAGAGAGAAACTGACCATCAGAGTAAATTCAACAACATATTCACATGCCTAGACATCAAAAAAATTAGAACCATACTAAGAAAAGGGACAATAAGGCCCAGCAAAAGGGTCATATAAAAAAAAAAAAATCTCCTAAATCAATTCAAGGAGCTGAAGGAAAATATGACCAAAGAGATAAAGGATATTAAGACGACACTGGGGGGAAGCGGCTGTGGCTCAGTCGGTGGGGCTCCCGTTTACCATATGGGAGGCCCCGGGTTTGGTTCCCGGGGCCTCCTGGTGAAGGCAGGCCCGCCTGCACGGCGTGGTTAGCTGACCCAGCGAGCACAAGCAGCAAAGGGGGGGGATAAATGAATAAATAAATAAAATCTTTAAAAAAAAAGACACTGGGTGATCATAAAGAACAATTTGAAAGCCTGCAAAGAAAAGTAACAGGGCTTATAGGAATGAAAGACACAATGGATGAGATTAAAAATACATTAGATGCACATAACAGCAGATTTGAATTCATGGAGGACAGAGTTAGTGAAATCAAGGACAGAACATATGAACTTGAAAAGACAGGAGAACAAAAAGAAAAAAGAATGGAAAAAATGGTACAAGGTCTCAAGGAACTGAATAACAACACAAAACGCACAAACATATATGTTATCGGCATCCCAGAAGGGAAAGAGAACTGAAAAGGGGCAGAAAGAATATCTGAGGAAATAATGACTAAAAACTTCTCAACTCTTACGAAATACATAAATATCAATATTGAAGAAGGACAATGCACCCCAACCAGAATAAATCCAAATAAACCTACTCTAAGATATCTACTTCTGGGAAGCGGCTGTGGCTCAATCAGTGGGGCTCCCGTTTACCATATGGGCGGCCCCGGGTTCGGTTCCCGAGGCCTCCTGGTGAAGGCAAGCCCGCCCGCACGGCGTGGTTAGCTGACCCAGCGAGCACAAGCAGCAAGGGGGGGATAAATGAATAAATAAATAAAATCTTTAAAAAAAAAAAAAAAAAAAAAGATATCTACTTCTCAGAACGTCAAATGCCAGAGATAAAAAGAGGATTCAGAAAGCAGCAAGAGAAAAGCAATGCATTACACACAAGGGAAACTCAATAAAATTAACTGCCAACCTCTCATCAGAAACCATGGAGGCAAGAAAAAAGTGGTATGATCTATTTAAGGTACTGAAAAAGAAAAACTGCCAGCCAAGAATTCTTTAGGAAAAATACACCAAATATAAGATACAGGCTACAGTTAGTAGTAATATTTTGATGATGCTCTTTCACAGTTTGTAACAAACGTTTCACAACAATACAAGATGTTGATAGTGGAGAGATATATGGGAACCTTGTATGATGATATGCATGTGTGTTTTGTAAATTCACAAATTTTACTATACATTTATTCTTCATGTATGTTCATATATGAATGATATACTTCAATAAATATTTTTTAAAATGAGGTTGAGTTTGAAGTTTTCACAAACAAAAACTGAGAGAGGTTACCAAAGGGCCAGATTTACAAGGGAGTGTTATAGCCTGAAAGGAAAAAATAAGAGCCAGAGACTTTGAGAAGAATGTAGGAATGAAGATTATTAGTAAGGGTAATTTAAAGGATAAAAAGTCAGACAACAGTAAGAAATGACAATGGAAAGCCAAAGGTTAAATGGACAAAATAATTCCTTTACATAACATTTAACATTAATGGGTTGAATTCCCAATCAAAAGACATACACTAATATTTTTGCATCAATGCCAAAGATGTTCTGTGTTCCCAATAGGGGGGTATGGGAAAAAATATGCCAAAATGTATGTTATGGAAAATAATTAGTGGTAATAATCTGATGTTATTATCTCATCATCTGTAACCAATGTTCTACAATGGTGTAATGTATAGATGAAGGGTTATTGTATGGGAATTCTATGCATGTGCATGATTGTTTTGTAAGTTCACAACCTCTGTAATAAAAATATATTTTTAAAAAAGACTAGTAGAATGGATGAAAAAAATATGAGCCACCATATATGCTGTCTACAAGAGACTCACCTCAGAAGTAAGGACACAACCAGGTTGAAAGTGAAAGGTTGGAAAAAGATATTCTGTGTAAATACAAGTAAAAATAAATCTGGAGTAGAGATACTAATAACAGACAAAATAGATTTTAAATGTAAAACTGTTATAAGGGATGAAGAAGGTCACTGTGGCAGTTTGATATAGTTATGAATTCCAAAAATAGATATTGGATTATGCTTGTAAACTGGTCTGTTCTTCTGGGCATGATTAAATTATGATTAGGGCTTTGATTGGGCCACATCAATAGGAGGTTGAGTCCCTGCCCACCAAGGGACGGGGTCTCAGATAAAAGACATGGCAAAGGACAGAGTTGGAGTTTTGATGTTGGAGTTCTGATGCGGAATTTTAACGCTGGAGCCCAGGGAAGAGGGAAGTAAGCACACAGAGGAGCTTGGTCATGAGGAAAGAGAAAGGCTCCAGGAAAAGAGACGAGCCATTCGCCTGACAGTTCACAGATAACCTTGTGGAGACAACAAGCAGCTGAACCTGGAAAGAATCAAGCCCTCGGAAGAGAGGAACCCAGGAAGCCAGACCCCTCAAGAGTTGGGTGAGGAAAGTAATTTATGCTTTATGGCCTGGTAACTGTAAGCTTCTACCCCAAATAAATACCCCTTTATAAAAACCAACTGATTATTGATATTTTGCATCAGCACCCCTCTGGCCAACTAATACAGTCACTATATATTTTTAATAAATATTTATGCACCTAACGTGGATGCCCCAAGATACATGAAGCACACACTGGCAAAACTGAAGGGAGAATTAGACATCTCTACAATAACAGTTGGAGACTTCAATATACCACTCTCAGTATTGTACAAGGGATAAATAAGAAAACATAGAACTTGAATAGGACAATTGAGCTAGACCTAACAGACATTTATAGAGCATTATACCCCAAAACAGCAGGAAATATATTCTTTTCAAGTGCTCATGGATCCCTTCCCTGAACAGGCCATATGTTGGGTCACAAGACAGGTCTCAATAAATTTTAAAAGACTGAAATTAGACAAAACACGTTTACTGATCACAACCGAATGAAACTGAAAATCAATAATGGACGTAAAAAAGGGAAAATTCACAAATACATGGAATTTAAACAATATACTCTAAAATGATCAGTGGGTCAAAGAAGAAATTGCAAGAGAAATCGGCAAATATCTTAAGATGGTTGAAAACGGTAACACCACATATCAAAACCTATGGGATACAGTAAAGACAGTGCTGAGAGGGAAATTTATAGCCCTCAATGCTTACATGAAAAAAAAGGGGGGGGGAGCAGATATAGCTCAAGTGGTTGAGGGCCTGCTTCCCAAGTACAATGTCCTGGGTTCAATCACTGGTATCTCCTAAAAAAAGGAGGAGGAGGAGGAGGAAGAGGAGCAAGAGGAGGAAGAGGAGGAGGAAAAGAGCTAAAAGCGAAGACCTAACTGAGCACCTGGAGGAACAAGAAAAAGAACAGCAAACTAACCCGAAACCAAGCAGCAGGAACAAAATAGCAAAGATCAGAGCAGAAATAAATGAAATTTAGAACAACAACAACAAAAAAAAAAACCATAGAGAGAATGAACAAAACCAAAAGTTGGTTCTATGAGAAGATCAACAAAATCGACCATCCCTTAGTTAAACCAACAAAGAAGAAAAAGCAAATAAATAAAATCAGAAATGAGAAGGAGGACATTACCACTGACCCTGCAGAAATTAAAGTGATCAAGAGGATACTATCAACAACCATACGTCAAGAAATTGACAATGCAGACAAAATTGAAAAATTCCTAGAATCACATGAATAACCTACACTGGCCCTAGGAAAAATAGAAGACCTCAACAAACCAATCACAAGTAAAGAAATTGCAACAGTCATCAAAATCCTCCCAAAGATGAAAAGCCCAGGACCAGATGGCTTCACAGGTGAATTCTACCAATCATTCAAAGCCAATCTAATAGCAATCGTGCTCAAACTCTTCCAAAAAACTAAACAGGAAAGAAGGCTACCAAACCCATTCTATGAAGCCAACATCACCCTAATACAAATGCCAAACAAAGATACTATGAAAAAAAAAATTACAGAGCAACATCTCTAATGAATGTAGATGCAAAAATCCTCAACAAAATAGTTACAAACAGAATCCAAAGGCACATTAAAAGAATTATACACCACAATCAAATAGATTTATCCCAGGTATTTCAACACAAGAAAATCAATTAATAAATTAAAGAAGGAAAATCACATGATCATTTCAATTGAAACAGAAAAGGCATCTGACAAAATACAGCATCCTTTCTTGATAAAAATCACTTCAAAAGATAGGAATAGAAGGAAAGTTTCTCAACATGGTAAAGTACATATATGAACAACCCACAGCTAACACTGTACTCAAAGATGAAAGACTGAAAGCTTTCCCACTGAAATCAGAACAAGACAAGGATGCCCACTATCAAAACTGTTATTCAATACTGAAACATTTCCAAGATCTTGTGGTAGGTGGTAGTTTCTTAAACCTTGGACCCAAAAGATGAGCAATGATAGAAAAAATAGATGAATGGGACCTCCTCAAAATCAGACACTTTTGTACTTCATAATGACTTTGTTAAGAAGGGGAAAAGGCAGCCTACACAATGGGAGAAAATTTTCGGAAACCACAATATTGGATAAGGGTTTGATCTCCATGTTATATAAAGAGATCATACAACCAAACAATAAAGACAAGCAACCCAACTTAAAAATGGGCAAAAGGGGCACAACCAGCAAGATGGCGGCAGAGTAAGGAGCTCCTAGAGTCAGCTCGTGGTACAGGGCAGTTAGTAATCACCCAGAGCTATCTAAAGCACCTGTATGGGGGCCCCAGGAGACCAGAGCATCCTGCAACATCCTTGAAAGAAGGGAAGGAGGATACTGCCCATCTGCAGAGAAGATTCCTAAGTAGAGCACTCCATGCCCCAGAGATCAGTGCCCATCCTCCACTGGTGGCACAAGCCGCCTTGGGAGCTTTTCCGCGGCTGGAATTGGAAGCTCCACTTCCCCAAAAAGGGGAAGGAAGAGACAGTTGTGCACTAACTTCAGCTACTGATTGATAAGTTCAGCAGGCTGAAGTATAACCCTAAGAACGGCTAAAGTTGGAACCTGTCCAAGTCAGAAAGAGGCTGGCAGCTGCCATTTTAACTTCACCCCTGGCATGAGGGGAAGCCGGGGGGACTGAAAATCACAGTGCTGGTAGGAACCGGCTTCTTTCCATCCAGATCAGACTGCAGGTCTAGCATAAGCCTCAGCCCCACCTCCAGCAGGGAGGAAGCTGGGGGAACCTGCACCAGCCTCTCAGGGAAAATACAGGCCACGCTGCAGAGGCCAGTGATCATCCTACTCTGGTGGTGCGGACCACCTCAGGAGCAATTCTGTGGCTGTAATTGGAAGCTCCATTTCCAAAAACAGGGGAAGAAGAGATGGTTGGCCACTGACTTCAGCTGCTGATTAATAAATTCAGCTGGCTAAAGTATAACCCGAAGAACAGCTGAAGTTTAAACCTGTCCAAGGAGGAAAGAAGCCAGTAGCCGCCATTTTGGCCCCGCCCCCGGCAGGAGGGGAAGCCAGGATGACTGAAAATCCAGTGACAGTAGGGACCAGCTTCTTTCACCTAGATCAGCCTCCAGCACTAGCCTAGGCTTCAGACCCACCTCTAGCAGGGAGGAAGCTGGGGAGCCCTGCACCAGCCTCTGGGTAACTGCAGGTACATTTGACGGGCACAGACTGAACAGTCAGAAATCTACCAAGGCGAGGACTTCCGGAAAGATGGTGGACTAGTAAGACACGGGAATCTCTTCTCCAGAAAAATAGCTAGAGGACAAGCTGAAACAGCCCCGAAAAAGATCTTCTAGGGTTTAGGTCACCAGGTGAAGGCTGCACACCACCCAGAAGAGAGAGGGACAGAAGAGGGAAATCGCGACTACAGAACTGTGAGTTGCAAGTAGCAGCTTCTGCTGCTGCCGGCACCCTCCCCCACACTCTTCAGAATTCTCGGGCCCCTGGGCTTGCGACCACAGACAAAGGGGGCTTCAGGGATCTGCCACTCCCGGAAAGGGGAGAGAGAGGGACACAGCCTTAGGCTAACTTGGGTTCGGACCTGAAATTTGGGCTGCAGAGCCCCACGGACCCTTCCACACGGGAGCCTGGAAAGGACCCTTCCACACCACGGTTTGCCCTGGGAGCCCAGAAAGGACTGGAGAAATCCGATCCTCCCAACCTCCCTCTCTTCTAGCCTGGACTAATTGTTGAGGACACCTCGGGAGAGGGGAGAGAGAGCCTGGGGCTGACCCTGCTTTGGACTCCTAGGTTTGGTCTGCCATGTCCGAGAGCCCTTCCAGGCTGGGTGGGGATACGCCATTGTTTGCCTTGGAGCCTGCAAGGGGCTAAAGATATACAAACCTCCCAATCTCATCCTCTACTAACAGGGACTGATTGTTGAGGATTCAGAAGGGAGTGGAAATATTTCCTAGCTGGGAAAAGGGGGGCGCTACGAGAGAAGTCTGGAGAACTGTCTCAGAAAGTTTGAAACACAGGGCTCCTAGCCCCCAGACAGGAAGCTCTATCACATTGATCTGGTCTGTGTCACAACAAATACGCTCCGACCAGGCATTGAATTGAGAGCAGCCAACAAGCACCATCTCCTGGCAGACCAAGGAAGTACACATAAGAAAATTAATAAGTAAGAGAGGTTTTCCTGGCCTCTATAGCCTCCCTGCCCAAGGCCCTAGGAAATGACTCTACAACCAATTACTGGGTCCAGTGCCCAGGTTTGAGCAACCAGCAGAATAATCCTAACAATCAAGGTTGAGACAAAAATCAAAGAGCAGTGATAACTCACAGCCGCCTGCCACTAAAACCCCATAAAAGAGAAAGAGATAGAGCATCTAAGTAAAATACAAACTAACCAGATGCCTAAGCACCAACAAAAAATTACGGGCCATACTAAGAAAATAGAAGACATGGCCCAAGAAAAGGAATTCACCAAAGTCCCAGAAGAGATGCAGAATTTGAGAGAACTAATCAGTGAGATGAGCACACATTTCCAAAATCAAATTAATGAGATGAAAGAGAATATAGTTAAAGAGATCAATGACATCAAGAAGTCATTGCGCGAACGTAAAGAAGAATTTGAAACCATGAAGAGAAAAGTAACAGTTCATGGGAATGAAAAATACAATAGGTGAAGTAAAAAATACATTTGAAGCATACAACAGCAGACTCGAAATGATAGAAGAACGAATAAGTGATACTGAAGACAGAGCAGCTAAAATTGAAGAGAGAAAAGAATGGAAAAAATTGAGCAGGGGCTAAGAGAGTTGAATGACAACACAAAACGCAAGAACATACGTGTCATTGGAGTTCCAGAAGGAGAAGAGAAAGGAAAAGGGGCAGAAAGAGTATGTGAGGAAATAATAGCTGAAAATTTCCCAACTTTCAAGAAAGAAATGAACTTTCATGTCCAAGAAGCTCACCGTACCCCAATAAGAATAAGTCCAAATAGACCTACGCCAAGACACATATTATTCAGAATGTCAAATGTAAAAGATAAAGAGAAAATTCTCAGAGCAGCAAAAGAGAAGCAAACGATCACGTACAAAGGACGTCCAATAAGACTTTGTGCAGATTTCTCTTCAGAAACCATGGAGGCGAGAAGACAGTGGTATAATACAATTAGGAAACTGAAAGAGAAAAACTGCCAGCCGAGAATTCTTTACCCAGCAAAATTGTCCTTCAAATATGAAGGTGAATATAAAGTATTCACAAACAAACAGAAACTAAGAGAGTTTGCAAAAAAGAATCCACTTTTGCAGGAAATATTAAAGGAAGCCTTAGAACCTGAAAGAAAAAGACAGGAGAGAGAGGCTTGGAGGAGAGTATAGAAGAAAGAAAAGCAGAAAGGATAACCAAAAGAGTAAAAAGACAGACAAAAATAAGATGACATATGAAAACTAAAGAATAAAATGGAGGAAATAAATAGTGCATTTTCAGTAATATCACTGAATGTGAATGGATTAAATTCCCCAATCAAAAGATACAGGCTGACAGAATGGATAAAAAAACATGAGCCATCCATATGCTGCTTACAAGAAACTCATCTCAGACACAAGGATACAAGTCGGGTGAAAGTAAAAGGTTGGAAAAAGATACTCCATGTGAATAGTAAAAAGAAAAGAGCAGGGGTAGCTATACTAATATCAGACAAAGCAGACTTCAATGCAAAAAAGTGATAACACATGCAGAAGGCCATTATATATTAATAAAAGGGATGATCCTCCAGGAAGATATAACAGTCATAAATATCTACGCACCTAACCAGGGTGCCCCAAAATATGTGAGACAAACTCTGGCAAAACTGAAAGGAGAAATAGACATTTCTACAATAATCGTTGGAGATTCCAACACCCCTCTCACATCATTAGATAGAACAACTAGACAGAAGATCAACAAGGGAACAGAGAACTTGAACAATATGATAAACAAGTTAAACCTAACAGACATATACAGAACACTGCATCCCAAACTCAGCGGGTTATACATTCTTCTCAAGTGCCCATGGATCTTTCTCCAGGATAGACCACATGTTAGGTCACAATACAGCTCTCAGTAAATATAAAAAGATTGAAATTATACAAAGCCCCTTCTCAGATCATAATGGAATGAAACTAGAAATCAATAACAGACAGGAAAAAAGGAAATTTGCAAATGTGTGGAGACTGAACAACACACTCAGTGGGTCAAAGAATAAATTGCAAGTGAAATCAGTAATATATTGAGACAAATGAAAATGAGAACACAACATATCAAAACTTATGGGATACAGCAAAGGCAGGTTTGAGAGGGAAATTTATAGCCCTAAATGCCTATATTAAGAAACAAGAAAGAGCTAAACTCAAAGATTTAACTGAACAACTTGAGAAACTAGAGAAAGAACAGCAAACCAATCCCAAAGCAAAAAGAAGAAAAGAAATAATAAAGATTAGAGTGGAAATAAATGAAAATGAGAACAAAAAAGCAACAGAGAAAATCAACAAAACCAAAAGCTGGTTCTTTGAGAAGATCAATAAAATTGACAAACCCCTCGCTAGACTAACAAAGAAAAAAAGAGAGAAGATGCAAATAAATACAATCAGAAATGAAAGGGGGGAAATTACAAATGACCTCACAGAAATAAAAAGAATCATAAGAGGATATTATGAGAAACTATATGCCAACAAACTAGACAACCTGGATGAAATGGACAAATTTCTAGAAACTCATAACCAACCTACCCTGACACAATAAGAAATACAAGAACTTAACAAACTAATCACAATTAAGGAGATTGAATCCGTCATCAAAAATCTCCCAGCAAAGAAAAGTCCAGGACCAGATGGCTTAGCAGGTGAGTTCTACCAAGCATTTCTAAAAGAATTAACACCAATCCTGTTTAAACTCTTCCAAAAAATTGAAGAGGAGGGAAAATTACCCAACACATTTTATGAAGCCAACATCACCCTAATACCAAAGCCAGATAAAGATTCCACAAGAAAAGAAAATTACAGACCAATCTCTCTCATGAATATAGATGCAAAAATTCTCAACAAAATACTTGCAAATCGAATCCAACAGCATATCAAAAGACTTATACATCACGATCAAGTGGGATTTATTCCTGGTATGCAAGGCTGGTTCAACATAAGAAAACCAATCAATGTAATACACCACATTAACAAATTGAAGGAAAAAAACCACATGATCATCTCAATAGATGCAGAAAAGGCATTCGACAAAATCCAACATCCTTTTTTGATAAAAATACTTCAAAAGATAGGAATAAAAGGGAAATTCCTCAATATGATAAAAGGCATATATGAAAAACCCACAGCCAACATCATCCTCAATGGGGAAAGGTTGAACGCTTTCCCCCTAAGATCAGGAACAAGATAAGGATGCCCACTGTCACCATTGTTATTCAACATTGTACTAGAAGTTCTAGCTAGGGCAATTAGACAAGACAAAAAAATTAAAGGCGTCCAAATAGGAAAAGAGGAAGTAAAACTCTCACTGTTTGCGGATGACATGATCCTGTATTTAGAAAATCCTTTTTTTTTTTTTTTGCTTTTCAACCTTTATTTTATTTTTTTTGCAAAATGATATATAAATATATATGCATATATGTGTATTTGCTTACAAAAATGTTATTTATATATATATATATACATATATTTTAAGAGGTGCTTAGATTACCCAAAATATTACACGGAACCCACTGGGAATCCTGAAGTATCCACAACAAAGCTACTTGAACTAATAAATGACTTCAGCAATGTGGCAGGATATAAGATCAACACGCAAAAATCAGTAATGTTTTTGTACACTAGTACTGAACAATCTGAGGAGGAAATCAGGAAGAAAATTCCATTTTCAATAGCAACAAAAAGACTCAAATACCTAGGAGTTAATTTAACCAAGGAAGTACAGGACTTATATGCAGAAAACTACAAAAACAATGCTAAAAGAAATTTAAAAAGACCTAAACAAATGGAAAGACATTCCGTGTTCATGGATTGGAAGAATAAATATCGTGAAGATGTCAATCTTGCCCAAACTGATTTATAGATTCAATGCAATACCAATCAAAATCCCAACAGCTTACTTTACAGCATTAGAGAAGGCAATTACCAAATTCATCTGGAAGGTTAAGTGCACCCGAATAGCCAAAAGTATTCTAAAAAGGAAGAGCAATGTGGGAGGAATTTCACTGCCTGTCCTTGAAACATATTACAAAGCTACAGTGGTCAAAACAGCATGGTACTGGCATAAAGACAGACATAATGATCAGTGGAATAGAATTGAGAATCCAGAAATAAACCCTCACCTATACAGTCAACTGGTTTTTGACAAACCTACCAAGCCCACGCTGATGGGAAAAAACAGTCTCTTCAACAGATGGTGTTGGGATAACTGGATATCTATAACCAAAAGAATGAAAGAGGACCCCTATCTCACCCCCTATACAAGAATCAACTCAAAATGGATCAAAGATATAAATATAAAAGCCAGGACCATAAAACTACTAGAAGAAAATGTAGGGAAACATCTTCAAGACCTTCTAGTAGGTGGTGGTTTCTTGGACTTCACACCCAAAGCACGTGCAACAAAAGAAAAAGTAGATAAATGGGACCTCCTCAAAATTAAACACTTTTGCACCTCACAGGACTTTGTCAGAAGGGTGAAAATGCAGCCGACTCAATGGGAAAAAATATTTGGAAACCACATATCTGATAAGGGTTTAATATCCAGGATATATAAAGAGATGTTGCAGCTCAACAATAAAAAGACAAATGACCCAATTAAAAAATGGGCCAAATACTTGAATAGACATTTCTCCAAAGAAGAAATACAAATGGCAAAAAAACACATGAAGAAATGCTCAACATCACTCATGATTAGGGAAATGCAAATCAAAACTACAATGAGATATCATTTCACACCTATCAGAATGGCCACTATTAAAAAGACAGAGAACTACAAGTGTTGAAGAGGATGTGGAGAGATAGGAACACTTCTTCACTGTTGGTGGGAATGCAGGATGGTACAACCACTATGGAGGACTGTTTGGCAGTTCCTAAAGAAGTTGAATATAGACTTGCCATGTGGCCCTGCAATACCACTACTGGGTATATACCCAGAAGAACTGAGAGCAGTGACACGAACAGACATCTGCACACCGATGTTCATAGCCATATTATTCATCATTGCCAAAAGTTGGAAACAACCCAGGTGTCCATCAACAGATGAATGGATAAACAAACTGTGGTCTATTCACACGATGGAATATTATGCAGCTATAAGAAGAAATGAAGTCATAAAGCATATGGCAACATGGAGGAATCTGGAGGACATTATGTTGAGTGAAGCAAGCCAGACACAAAAGGACAAATCTGTATGAATGCATTACTATGAACCAAATATATTGTGTAATATATTGTTTGATTCACACACAAAAAAACAAACAAAAAACAAAACAACAAAAAAATTTACATGTATCCATTACATTTAATTGAGAAATGTATATATTTATTCATCTGTGTTTACTTTTTAGTTTTTTATTGCTTATGTTTTCAGTTATTAAATGTACAAAATAAAGTTAAAAAAAAAAAAAAAAAGAAATCTACCAAGGCAACTGCGGTCATTTTTGACATGCACGCATGGCATAGATTGCTGCCCACACCTACAGTTTCATCCCCGGCCCAGGTAGGGAAGAAAGGAGCGTGAAGCTACATAAGTCTCTCTGGGCAACTACAGGCTAGGTCTGCACAACTTGGATTATCACACACAGCTGTGGCTCTGTCCCTACCCCTGGCAAAGGAAAAAGTTGGGAGAAGCTTCATTGGTCCCTGGGGCAATGAGGGCAGCTTGAACCTCCACACTTGCAGCAACAACCACATCCTTGGCGCCTACTACACAACCAGCAAGAGAGAAAGGGCAAGAAAGCCCCAAATTAAAGACAGAAACTGCACCCAGAATATATACATCTAATAAGCCAGATGCCAAGACACCAACAAAAAATTACAATCCACAACAAGAAACAGGAAGATATGGCCCAGTTAACGGAACAAGATAAGCCTCCAGATGACATAAAGGAGTTGAGACAACTAATCATAGATGTTCAAACAAATCTTAATAAAGTCAATGAGATGGCTAAAGAGATTAAGGATATTAAGAAGACATTGGATGAGCACAAAGAAGAATTTGAAAGCATACACAGAAAAATAGCAGATCTTACGGGAATGAAAGGTGCAATAAATGACATTAAAAATACACTGGGGAAATGGATGTGGCTCAAGTGATTGGACTCCCATCTACCATATAGGAGGTCCAGGGTTCGATTCCCAGGGCCTCCTGGTGAAAGGCAAGTTGGCCCATGCAGTGAGCTGACCCGAGCATGAGTGCTGACCCGCATGGAGTGCTCTCCTACATGGACAGCTGGTAGAGCAAGATGACGCAACAGAAAGAGACACAGAGGAGAGACAATAAGAGATGCAGTAGACCAGGGAGCTGAGATGGCAAAAGAGATTGAGTGCCTCTCTCCCACTCCAGAAGGTCCCAGGATCGGTTCCCGGTGCCACCTAAAAGAGAAGACAAGCAGACACTGAAGAACACACAGAGAACAGACAGCGAGCACAAAAACAACAAGGGGAGGAGAAACAAATTTTTTTAAAAATACAATGGAATCATATAATAGCAGATTTGAGGAGACAGAAGGACTGGTGAGCTTGAAGAAATGGCCTCTGAAAGCAAACATACAAAAGAACAGATGAAAAGAAGAATGGAAAAGTTGAACAAGTTCTCAGGGCACTAAATGACAGCAAGAGACATGCAAACATAAGTGTCATGGGTGTCCCAGAAGGAGAAGGGAAGGGAAAAGGGGCAGAAGGAATATTTGAAGAAATAATGGTAGAAAATTTCCCAACCCTATTGAAGGACATAGATGTCCATGTCCAAGAAGCACAACATACACCCACCTGAATAAATCCAAATAGACCAACTCTGAGACACAAACTAATCAGAATGTCAAATACCAAACACAAAGAGATAATTCTAAAAGAAGCAAGAGAAAAGCAGTGCATAACATATAAGGGATATCCAATAAGAATAAGCTCTGATTTCTCATCAGAAACCATGGAGGCAACAGCTGCGATATATTTAAGATATTGTAAGAGAAAAACTTCCAGCCAAGAATCTTATATCCAGTAAGACTGTCTTTCAAAAATGAGGGCGAGTTTAGAATATTCACAGATAAACAGAAACTGAGAGAGTTTGTAACCAAGAGAACAGCTTTGCAGGAAATACTAGAAGGTGTGCTACAGTCTGAAAAGAAAAGAGAGGAGAGAGAGGCTTGGAAGAGAGTCTAGAAATGAAGATTCTATCAGTAAGAGTAACAAAAGTGTCAAAAGAGTGGTGAAAAAAAAATATGACAGATAAAACCCAAATATTTTGGAATAAACTTAACCAATGATGTAAAAGCACTTGTACTCAGAAAACTACAAGTCATTGTTAAGAGAAATCAAATAACAACAAAATTGGAAGAACATTCCATGCTCACAGATTGGAAAACTAAATATCATTAAGATGTCAATTCTACGCAAATTCAATGCAATCCCAATAAAAATTCCACCAGCATTTTTTAAGAAAATGGAAAATATGACTATCAAATTTATTTAGAAGGGTAAAGTGTCCTGAATAGCCAGAAACATCTTAAAAAGGAAAAGTGAAGTTGAAGGACTCTCACTTCCAGACTTTAAATCATATTACCTAGCTACAGTGGTAAAAATCAGCATGGTACTGGCATAAAGACAGACACACAGACCAATGGAACTGAACTGATAGTTCAGAAACAGACCCTCACATCTACGGTCAAGTGATTTTTTTTTCTCTTTTTTTGCTTATTTTTAGTCAAGTGATTTTTTTTTTTTTTTTTTTTTTAATTTTACTGGGAGGTCCCGGGGATCGAACCCAGGTCCCTCCATATGGGAGATGGACGCCAACCATTTGAGCCACATCCGCCCCCTGGTCAAGTGATTTTTGACAAGCCTATCAAACCCACCCAGCTTGGTCAGAAGAGTTCATTCAACAAGTGGTGCTGAGAGAACTGGATATCCATAGCCAAAAAAAGGAAAAAGGACCCCTATCTCACACCTTATACAAAAATTAACTCAAAATGGATCAAAAAAACGTAAATATAAAAGAACCATAAAGTTTCTAGAAGAAAATGTAGGAAAATAGCTTCAAGACCTGGTAATAGGTGGTGGATTCTTAAAGGAGATAAGATGAGGACTGAGATGGTCTACTGATGGTTAATGTATGCAGGAGTTTTAATTAACTTGACTGTAAAAGTGTGTAAATTGAGGTGATAATAACACATAATAGTGAGTAACAGCTGGTTTATAAATGGGAATGTGGCTGAAAAGGGTAGTCTAGGGATGTAAATGCCAATTGAAAGAAAGCTAGAGAATAATCTAGAGACTGTCTGACTAACACAGTAAACCCAGAAGTGGATGAGAATTGTGGTTGATGGTACAGATGCAAGAGTGTCTTTTGTGTGCTACAGCAGATATACATCACTAATGCAAGGTGGTGGGAATGTGGAGAAGCATGGGAAAAATACAACTGGAGTGACCTATGGACTGTGGTTAACAGTAATAATGTAATATTTATGCATCTATGCCAAAGATGTACTGTGTTAATAATGCGGAAGTATGGAAAAACTGTGCCAGGTGTACACTATGGACCTGGTAACAGTCTGATGATATTATCTCATAATCTGTAACAAATGTTCCAACATGGTGTGGTGTATTGATAAGAGGGGTTGTATGGGAATTCTGCACATGTGCAGCTGCTCTGTCTCTCCACAAGGTCAGCTGTAGACTATCAGGCTCTCGCACTTCTGCGGGCCTCTGCCGTGTCTATGAAGCCGTCTCTATTCCTCTGTGTTCTTCTCCTGTGTGTTTACTTGCCGGAGTTCAAGTAGCCAAAACTCCAATTCCCTCATCTGCTGTGTAGTTTTCTCTGTGAGTCCCTGCCCACCAAGGGGGTGGGGACTCAACATCCTACTGACATGGCCCAATCAAAGCCCTAATCATAATTTAATCAAGCAAAAGTGCAACCTCTGAAGTTAATACAATCGAATACACCCAGAGGAACAGACCAGTTTACAAACATAATCTAATATCTATTTTTGGAATTCATAAATAATACCAAACTGCTACAATTTGTAACAAATGTGTCACAACAATCTAAGGTGTTGGTGATGAGGTGCTGTATGGGAACCCTGTAAGGTATGCATGAGCTTCTCAAATAAAAAAAAGAAAAAACAATTAGATAAAACAAGACTGTACAACACAGTGACCCTATTGTAAATGATGGACTATAGTCAATAGTACAATTATAAAAATGTTTTTTCATGAATTATAACAAATGTACCACACTAATGCAAGGTGTTAGTAATAGGGGGGTATATGGGGAAAAATACATCCTAATGTAAACTATGGACTGTAGTTAATTAATTAATAGTACAATTATAATATTCTTTCATCAATTGTAACAAAGGTACCACCCTAATGCAATGTGTTAATAATGGGGAGGAGGTATATGGAAACGTTGATTTTTTTAATGATTTTTCTGTGAACCTACAACTTCTCTAATTGAAAAAATAAAATAAAATAATATTAAATAAACAGTGGATTCTGTATCTAAAGGCAGTTGTAGAAGGGGACAGAATCCCAGGCTGAGGGAGCTGCATGTATAAAGACAGGAGATAGAAAAGTACAGAGGCAGTCGTTACATTATAGGGTTTGTCATGGAAAGGCAATTTAAAAGCTGGAAGAATCTTAAAGGTAGCATAATGGAGCAGAGGTTAAAGGTATAGGTTCTGTTCTTCACCTATACCATGAGAGCCAGTTAGCATTAAAGGAACGCCATTGTCAAACAGAATGTGCTAATGCAGGTGTATCCACTACACAACTTTAGAAATAAAACATTTCTAACATCATTGAAAAAATATATATATATATAATCTTTAAACCATTTTAAGTGGATAATTCTTTGACATTAAATACATTGACAATACTGTGTAACTTTCACCATTATCTATTTCCAGACTATTTGCATCAAACCAAACTAAAACTCATACTCATTTAGCAATAACTCCCCATTCCCCATCCTTCCATCCCTGGTAACCACTATTATGCTTTCTGTCTCTACATATGAAGAGAATCATACAATATTTGCCTTTTTTTATCTGGCTGATTTTACTCAACATGATATCCTCAAGATTTATCCATATTGTAGTATGCACCAGCACTTCAATTCTTTTTACAGCTGAATATTTCATCATATGGATATACCACATTGTGTTTATCAATTCATCTATTGATGGATTCCAGTCACTTCTACCTTTTGGCTATTGTAAATAATGCTGCTATGAATATGTCTGAATCCCTATTTTCAATTTTTTTCTGTACATACCTAGGAATGGAATTGCCAGGTCATATGGTAATTCTATGTTTAACTTTTTGAGGAACTGTCAAACTGTTTCTCAAAGTGGCTGCACCATTTTACATTTTCACCAACAATGTATCAGGGTTCCTTTTTATCCACATCCTTTCCAGGACTTGTTATTTCCAGTTTTTAAAATAAATCCCATCCCACTGGGTGTGAAGAGGTACCTCTCTGTAGTTTTAATTTGCAATTCTTTAATGGCTAATGATGTTGAGCACGTTTTCTTATACTTATTGGCCATTTATATATCTTGTTTTGGAGAAATGTTTATTCAAATCCTTGGCTCATTTTTTAATTGGGTTATTTGTCTTTTTTTCTGTTGAGTTGTAGGAGTTCTTTAAATATTCTGGATACTAAACCCCTTATTATCATATATGGTTTCCAAATGTTTTCTGCATTGTTTGTCTTTTTACTTTCTTGATGGTGTCCTCTGATGCACAAAAGTTCTTAACTTTGATGAAGTCCAATTATCTATTTTTTCTTTTATTGCTTGTGCTTTTGGTGTTAACTCTAAGAATCCATTGCCTAAAGCTCCTGAAGATATTTCCCTGTTTTCTTCTAAGAGTTTTATAGTATTAGCGCTTATATTTAGGCCATTGATCCATTTTTAATTAGGTTTTGTATATGGTGAAAGGCCCATATTCATGTGGACTTCTAACTGTTCCACCACCATTTGTTGAAGACACTATTCTTTCCTCATTGAATGGTCTTGGCATCCTTGTCAAAAATCTACTGGTTGGGAAAGGATGTGGTTCAAGAGGTTGAGCGCCTGCTTCCCAAATGGAAGATCCTGGGTTTGGTCCCAGTGTCTCCTAAAAACAAACAGCAAGGAAACAAACAAAAAAAAAACCAAAAAAACCAACGTGACTCAGTGGTTGAATGCCGGCTTCCCATGTACGAGGTCCTCGTTCAAACCCTGGCTCCAGTACCTCAAAAAAAAAAAAAAAATCTTCTGGTGTTAGGTAGCAGAGGTACCTGGGTTCAATCCCTGGTACCTCCTAAAAACAAAACAAACGAAAAAAACAATTCTCACTGGAGAGTGGATGTAGCTCAGTGGTTGAGGGACTGCTTCCCATGTACGAGGTCCTAAGTTCAATACCCAGTACCTCCTTTTAAAAAAAAACCTACTGGCACACATGCAGAGCCACTTCCTTGCCAACAAGCATGCACAAGAACCTTCTGCCTGCTGGCTGCAGGCCAATGAGCGGCCAATTCTGCCGAGGCAAATAACGTCAGGATTGGTAAATTAGTGAGGGAAGACAAATATGGAAATAAATTCTATGAAGACAACAAACAGTTTTTGGCTGTCACCAATGGGTTATATAACTACTGAAATGAATGGCAAAAACACATTCTGGGATGTGGATGGAAGCATGGTGCCTCCTGAATGGCATCATTGGTTTCACTGCATGACCGATGATCCTCCAACAACAAAACCACCTACTGCTCATAAATTCATTTGGGCAAAACATAAATTCAATGTGAGTGGCATTCCAGAACAATATATACCTTATTCCACCACTAGAAAGAAGATTCAGGAGTGGGTCACACCTTCAGCACCTTACAAGACAATGAAAAATTATTTAAACATCTAAAAGATCGTCTTTTCATGTAATTGCACTTTTTTTTTTTTTTTTTTTTAAAGATTTTATTTTATTTATTCATTTATCCCCCCCTTGCTGCTTGTGCTCGCCGGGTCAGCCAACCACGCCATGCGGGCGGGCTTGCCTTCACCAGGAGGCCCCGGGAACCAAACCTGGGGCCTCCCATATGGTAAACGGGAGCCCCACTGATTGAGCCACAGCCGCTTCCCTGTAATTGCACTTTTACTGCTTATCATTAACTTGATTTAAATTGTTTGACTGGAAAAAAAAAAAATCAACTAGCCACAGATGTGTGACTTTATCTCTGGACTCTGAATTCTATTCCACTGGTCTATATGTCTATCCTTATGCCAGTATGACACTTTTAATTACTGTAGCTTTATAGTAAGTTTTGAAATCAGGAAGTGAGAGTTCTCCAATTTTGTTCTTCTTTTTCAAGATCGTTTTGGCTATTTGGGACCCCTTGAAATTCAATATGAATTTGAGGATCAGCTTTTCCATTTCTGCAAAAAAGGCTGCAGGAATTTTTATTGCATTAAATTTACTTTAGGCAGTACTGACATCTTAGCAATATTAAGCCTTCCAGACCATGAACACAGGATGTCTTTCCATTTATTTAGATCTTTATCTTATTTCAGCAATGTTTTGTAGTTTTCAGTATACAAGTCTTTAACTTCCTTGGTTAAATTTATTCCTAGATATTTTATTCTTTAGATGTTATTGTACATGGAATTTTTTTCTTTATTTCCTCTCCATATTGTTCATTACTGGTATAAAAATCCAAATGACTTCTGCATGTTTATCTTGCACCCTGCAAGTCTGCTGAATTTGCTTATTAGTTCTAATTGCTTTCTTACGGATTCTCCTTGGGATTTTCTACATATAGGATTGTGTCACCTGCGAATAGGGATAATTTGACTTCTTCCTTCACAATTAGAATGCCTTTTATTTCTTTCTCTTGCCTCCTTCCTCTGGTTAGAACTTCCAGTACAATAACTCTGGTAACAACAGGCATCTTTGTCTTATTCCTGATCTTAGGGGTATGGTCAACTAATTTTGACATGGGAGTCAAGTCGATTCAATAGGGAAAGAATAATCTCTTCAGAAAATCATGCTGAAAAAAATGGATAGCCACATGGAAAAGAATGAAAATGGATCTTTACCTCATACTATTATACAAAAATTAACTCAAAATGGATCAAAGACCTAAATATAAGACACTAAAACTATAAAACTCTTAGAAGAAAAGACAGGGGTTAAATCATGACCTTGGATTTGGCAATGGATTCTTAGGTATGACACCAAAAGCACAGCAACAAAAGAAAAATTAGATAAAGCAACAAAATTTAAAACTTTTATGCAAAGGACATTATCAAGAAAGTAAAAAGATAACTCTCAGAATGAGTGAAAATATTTGCAAAACATATCTGCCAACAGTCTAATACCCTGAATATATAAAGAATCCCTACAACTCAACAACAAAAAGACAACTCAATTAAAAATGGGTAAAGGACTTGCATAAATATTTCTCAAAGAAGATAGACAAATAGCTAACAATTTCATGAAAAGATAACATTATTAACCATGAGGCAAATGTAAATGATAATGACTAAAATGGTGACTTTAAAAAAATGAATATAAACAAAACAAAACAAAACACAAAAAAAAATGAGGGGAAAAAAAAACCAGCAAATAAGTGTTGACAATGATGTGGAGAAATAAGAACCCTCACACATTGCTGGTAGGAATGAAAACTATGTTTCATAGTGCAGCCTTCACAACAACTCATGAAGTAGATATTCTCAACCCACATTAGAGTTTAAGAAAAACTGAGATGTAGAATCACATAGTTAGCAAACAGGAGAGCTGGATAATCAATACAGTAGTCTGATTCCACTCGATAGTACTGCCTCCAAGGCAAAACAGCTCCAACTTACGATAAGCTTGAAAAAGGACAGGACATGTCATTGTGTACAGGCCTTGGAGAATTTTTCTTCTTCCAAAGTGAGTTAATTAAAGCAGTAAAAATATTCACTGTACACAAGTAAAAAAAAAATTAACAAAACCAATATAGATAATTGTATAAAAACAGCATAAAGCAGCACATTACAGATCTCCTTTTCCTATCTTCTAAAGACATAGGTTTAAGCTTTTCAGAGAAAGACATTCTATAGTGCTGGCATTTCCTCTCATCAATGATGTTCAACAGGGTGTGGCAGTAAATTAATGAATGACTGTGTATGTTTCTTGTACAACTAAGCAGGGTCCAGACATGAAGCTCAAAATCCATATGGCTGAGACTGCTTGATAGTGCCTAGTTCAGAAAGTCTTGATGCCATATGGGTATTCTATACATTGTGATATCCCTAGTTGTGGCACATGCCAGGCTGTAGGCCAGTGTTATTTGGGACTTGTGCACATTTCAAAGGCAAAGATTAGGCCCCCTTCCTCCTATTCTCCAGATTACCCCTTGGTTCCCTTGATGGAAAGCCCTTTCGAGAGGCAACATATGATACAACAGAAAATCTGAAACATGAAACAGTAGACTTGGGTTCAAATCCCAAAATCTACATATTACTACCCCCCTCGTGCTTCAACTCTCTGGGCCTCAATTTCTTTATCTAATATCTATTTATTTCATGAGCTGTTGGAAGAATTAAATGAGATAATGCAGCAGTTGCCATTCTATGGTCTATATACCCCTGGGCCATATTTCAAGAGGCTGAAAAAGCATATCATAGAGAAAAAGGATCATTTAGGGATTAAGACTGAAAGTCCTGGAGCAAAATTGTCTGGATTCAAATACTGGTTTTATCCTTGAGCAAGTTACTTAGCCTTTCTATGTCTCAGTTTCTTACCTGTAAATGGAGAAAACAGTTCCTACCTTATTTGGTTATTGTGAGGATTAACTGCTTAGAATAGTGCTTGTTCCATAGTAAGCACTCAATAAATGTTAGCTGTTGTTACTTTTTTAAGTGTTTATTCACTCTTTCAAAGTACAATTTATCATGTGGGTGTCTGCGAAGTTTAAGTTAAAAGGAGCAGCTTATACTAGAAAAGGCTAAAAATTTCTAAGATGACAGTTGCAAAAGAATCTACCTAATATGCTTCTTGCTATGTCTTAGACAAGATTAGCTGAATCTAAATCCCACCTGTAAGATTCACTGAAGTTTTGGTCTTCCCAGTCAAGTGATCACGTCTCCATGATCACTCCTCTGTCCATTTGAATAGTTCCTCGCGAATACTTCCTTCATGAATCTGTCCCACAACATTTAAAAGGGAGGACCTACCTTGTCTGGCCTTGAAAGTAAAGTGGTCTCATGTTCTATCCCTGTGTTCACCCTGTGAATCACTTGCCCCATACACACACACCATACACTATTAACCATTCACACATAAGAGTCACTGTTATTATTTATTTATTCTCAGCCTGTATCTGGCTGAGTTAGGCTGGGCCCTAGAATACTTAGGAAGGGTCTTTTCCTGACTGACAAAGAACTAGAGGCAAAGTGGCTTACATTGTAGGAGCGGGGGTGCCTCTGCTTCCACTGCACCAGGAGCAGCTGGGCCACCACCAAGGTAGCGATGAGGATGAGGACCATCTCGGCGTGCATGGCTTCATGGCCGCGGTGCTTGGCATGCATGCGTGCGTGCTCAACCCTGAAAGCCAAATAGATGGGGTGAGCCAGGTCAAGGATGGTGTGCTGGTAAATGGCCAGTGCTTTCCAGGAATATCCCACCAGACCAGAGCTCAGAACACACTCCTACACTTAGCAGCTGCAGGGTATGTGCAAATTAGGGGCTAGAAAGACATCTAGAAGACAGGCATTTTGGGATAGAACAGGGGCTCTATGGGCCTCAGGAACCAAGCTAAAACACTGTGGCTAGAGATGGGTGGTCTGTAGCTCCCTCCCATCATGGCTGAAACAGCTGACACCATTCCTGCAGCAGGAAGGAGATCCCAGGAGAAGCAAGTGTCACTGCCCATTTCAGATATGTTTCACTGGAAGGAGAAAGTAATCCAGAGAAAAGGTTATAGCCATAAAGCCTCATACTCCTAGCCAATAATATTTATACTACCAATAAATGAGTTAACACTGCAAATACGTGCTGATTCCAGGGTTAAAGTTTTGCCTCACACATCCTACCCTCCCTGCCAGGGCTAGGGATCCTTAAGGCTACTTCAAGACAAGAATCTGGATGGCTTCAACATTATATTAATCCAACAGTGACTTCGCCACCAGTCTCCACAGGTAAAAGCCTCCTCATGGGTTCAAGGAAGCTCCTTAATTAGAGAGTAGAGCTGGAAACTTTTCTTTAATCCAAGACAGCATTCTCTGGTCCTGAGGATTATCAGCCAATACTGGCAAAAACTTCTAAGAACAAAGCAGAATAGTCACTCCCACCACTCTGGGTCAGAGGCAGCCAAGGGAGAAGAGTGAGAAAGAAATTAGAAAACTGAATTAAAATGTAGCCTGCAAACAGGAGGTTCTAAACAAATTCCCCATACACGGGGCTACAGAAGAAGAGGGCAGGACAATATAAATGGCAATGAATGACCAACAGAAAAAAAGAATCCAGTAGCATGAATTATGGATAAATATATAATAAAGCAAACATAGCAAAAAAGGTGGTGGGTATAAGGGTGTTCACTATACAATTCTTTCCACTTTTATGTTTGAAATTTTTCTTAATAAAATGTTAGGGAAGGGGTCAGATGTAGCTCAACTGGTTGGGCGTCCGTCTCCCATATGGAGGGACCCGGGTTCGATTCCCGGACCTCCCGGTGAAAAAAAAAAAAAATAAAATAAAATAAAATAAAATGTTAGGGAAAAATACACACACACACAAAATCTTAGGGGAAAAAAAGTTGGGCAGAGGAAGCAGTCAAATACCTAAGGATTCATCCTGTATAAAACCCTATCCTGGGTGGCAGAATGTGGCAGAAAGTGAATAGCGTTGGGAGTCAGAAACTTAGGTTCAGATCCACCTATGTGGCCTTGGCCAAGAAACTTCACACCTCTATATCACAAATTTGTCACCTGTTAAAAGAAGTCTATATCTGTTCTGCATCCCTCATAGGGCTGTAGTGAGGATAAAAGCCAAGCCAAAAGGATGGAGAACTTTAAAAATCTAAGGACTGAGGGGAGTTATAAAAATAGCAAGAGACAAGTTTCTTGTTCTCAGACAGTATACAACTTAATGAATGCGTACAACATGAAAACAAAGAAAGGATCTAGAAAAGACCAGAAAAGTCATCTAGTCTAAGCTTCCACCCAATGCAAAAATTATTTTTGTGGTCCCTTGCTTGAATACTTCCACTGCCTGAGAATATATGCCTTTTGAGGTAGTCTATTCTAGTACCAGCAGTTGTCTGGCATGTTGTAGGCACTCATCCTTGTCTACAAATGAATAAAATTCTAATGTTTTAAGAGACCAGAAGCTTACTATCTCTATATCTTGACTATTAAAAGATATTTCTGATAATGAGATAAAATCTACCAACAGTTTCAATCTATTGAACATAATCCTATACTCTGGAACAAGAAAAGACATATCTACTCTTTCCCAATGCCAACCTTCCAAAAATTTACCATGATCCTATCAAAACTATCCTGTTCCTACCACAATTTTCCTGTGCCCTTTTAGTCTAACAGTTCTAGTTCTTTCAAACACTACTCATATAACATGATGTGAACACCATTTATCCTGTTTGTCTTCTCCTAGATATGGTCCAATTAGTTTAAGATCCTCTTAATAAGCAGTGCCTAAGGACAGACAATCTCAGAAATTCGATACCCTGTCAGTAGGCCTTACTTTAGAATATATATAGTCCCCAATGTAACAGAGTTAGGCTCAATTATAATTTCCCTCCACATGACTCTTCTGCCTCTTTTATTTGAACCTATAATTAGCACTATATTTGTTAAATATATGTCCCAGAGACTGAAGTCTTCAGTCTGTTCATATGCCAATTGAGCCCTGAATCTCAATGGAGTTGCAATACCTATACATCAGTTCACTGGACTCACCCAGGACAATTAACAAAAAGATGATGATAGACAACACCCATTCCAGGAAGTGGAGAGTATCTGCAACTGCAAGCAGTACAGTTCCATCCATCTGCCCCATGGGATCTAAGCCCTCTCTCAATCAGAGACAGGGTGGGCATCAACATCTCAAAACCCTCAAGATTGAGGAATGAACAAACATAAGGGTGGAAAGCAACTATGGACTTGGACTAAAGTAGACTTATGATTATTCTAGCAAAGGAAGAACTTGTATCACTGATATAAAGGCAGTGGCCACAGAGGTTCTGAGGGGAGGGCGAGAGAAGAATAGGTGCAACATGGGGGCATTTTTGGGATACTGGAATTGTCCTGCATGACATTGCAATGATGGATGCAGGCCATTACACATTTTGTCAAAACCTATAAAATTGTGCAGTGCAAATTGTAAACTATAATGTAAACTACAGTCCCTGGCTAGTACAATGTTTCAATATGGGTTCATCAATTATAACAAATGTACCACACTAATGAAAGATATTGTTAATGTGGGAAAGTGTGAGAGGGGAGGGGATGGAGTATGAGAATCCCCTCTATTTTTTATGTAATATTTATGTAATCTAAAGCTTCTTTAAAAATAAATATATACTAAAACTTAAAAAAATAAAATAAGCATTCCTGGAACAAAATCATGTTTCCTCAGCTAGGCAGAGCACAGTGGCACTGTAACCTCCCTTAAGTCAGAAGCACATTTCTATGAATAGGTTATTTGGACTATTTTGGTAGCTGAAGTACACAACTGTTGCATACTGACCCTAACATCACCTAAAATCATTCTGGGTTTGTCATATGAGTTGGTATCTTTGCCAATCTATATTTATATAATTGATAATTTTAATCTAAATGAAGAGTTTTTTCCCCTCACTATTAAATTTTATTTGTTTGATTTCAGTTCATTGGCTAATCACCTTGTGAGGTGTGTGAGGCAGGCACTCTTAAACCCTTTTATTGATGAGAATCATGACACTGAGATTATGTTTACTGACTCACTCTGGTTACAAAGCAAGTTAGTGGCAGAGTTGAGATCAGAAGATACATCTCCTATTTTCTCAACTACAGCTTGCTACTCCATACCGTGGGAAACTGATATTAATGAAGATCATTATCTTTAAAGCAAGTAACACTTACTGGAAGCTTACACAGGTCAGGCACTCTTCTAAGAGCTTCACATATATTAATCTTCACAATAACTCTATGAGGTAGGTAAGTATACTCATTTTACAAATGGAGAAAACTAAGGCAGTGAGAATTGAAGTAACTTGCCCAAGATCACACAGCTAGTAAATGACAGAACTGGTGTTCAAGGCCCATTGGATGGTGTGGTACAATTACCTACTTACTCCCTGGGACCAAGGTAGTTATCCAGACATGACCAAGATACTGGGAAAGATCCCAAAAGACCTGTTCTGCCAGTCATGAGCCATTGCTTCCCATATACAGGGAAGTTAAAAGGGATAGGCATACAATTCTATTAGCTGGGTAACCTGCAGTTTCCAGACAAAGGGGCCCGCACTGCCACACTTACCTCCATTGCTCCTCTGGGGACAGGTCTGACATATCAACCTGTGAAAGACACCATGAAAAAAAATCTGTTACTGTCTTAGAACTGTTCCTGCCCAACATGAGGTACCTACGCATTCACAATATCTTCAAGGAATAATGGGAATCTTCAAGTCTCAAAATCTCTATGAGACCTTCCCCAACACTCTATTTCACATTAATCTTTCCCTTCTCTAACCATTTACTTTGGCTCATGCCTATGACTTAAAGTGTGTTACATGTGTTGTGCTAAGCAATGAGGACAATCAATGAGTTTCAACCCCTAAGAAGCTCACAGTCTAGTCAGGAAGACAGATAAACAAAGAGATAATTTTTTGATTATATGCTAAAGATCAGCTATGGAAGAATAAAGCAGTGGCTTCCAATCAATCTGGGGTGTTATAGATCAGGGAAGGCTTCCTGGAAGAGATGTGAAGAAGTAAAAGGATGTTGCAGTTGGGCAGTCTATATTATATTCATATAATTATGAATTCCAAAAATATAATTGAATCATGCTTGTAAACTGATCTGTTAATCTGGGCATGATTAAGTTATGATTAGGGCGGTGACTGGCCACATCAGTAGGGCGTTGAGCCCCACCCCTTGGTGGGTGGGGAATCAAATATAAAAGGCAAGGCAAAGGACAGAAGGAACAGGTTTTTGAGAAGCAGTTTTGATGTTTCAGTTCTGATGTTGGAGAGAAGGCCCCGGAGAAGAGAAGTGAGCTGTTCGCCTGATAGTCTACAGCTGACCTTGTGGAGGAACCAGAAGAGCTAAGCCCAGAGAGAAACACAGCCCCAGGAAGAGAGGAACCCAAGAAGCCTGAACCCTGGCAAAAGTCGGCAGCTGTCTTGCTCCAACACGTAGCAATGGACTTTGGTGAGAGAAGAAACTTAATGCTTTATGGCTTGGTATCTGTGGACTTCTACCCCAAATAAATACCCTTTATAAAGACCAACCCATTTTTGGTATTTCACATTAGCACCACTTTGGCTGACTAATACAAGGACTAACATAAATATGGAGGAATATAGTTGCATAGTATACAAGCAATTGAGTGTGGCTAGAGCAAAAAGTATAAATCAGGATTAGTGGGAGAGGAAGCTAGATAAAATATTTTGTCTTATAATGACATTTGACTTAAAATGGCCCCATGGTAGTAAGCAGAACATTAGAGTAGGTAAACTGAGCTTTAGTTGCTGCTCTGCTATTATTAGTAGTATGGCCTTTCAACTTCAAAGTTTCAGTTCTATTTACATTAGTCCTATCCTTTTAGAGCAGGCTTTCTCAACCTCAGCCCTAGTGACACCTTGGGTTGGTTAATTCTTTTCCAGAGGGGGGTTAGGGGGAGGCTGTTCAGTACATTGTAGGATGTTTAGCAGCTTCCCTGGCCTCTACTCACTAGATGCTAGTAGAATTCCCCAATTAAAACAACCAAAAATGCCTCCCAATATTGTCTCCTATGTGACAAAACTGAACCCTCTTTGAAAACCACTGCTCTATAATAATTGTAGAGTTTAGCACTCAAGCCTTCTACTTCCTTGTATTCATACAAAAGCCTATCCAAGTCTCAATACATAAGTCACTCAATACATTCTTATATTGTACTGAGCTGAAAATGTTCCTGAGTCTAGAGAAGAGAGTCAAGTCCTCAGAGTCACTCAAATGAATCAATCAACAAATATTTCTTTAGTGCTTAACGTTCAAAGCCCAGTTTCTCACCTTTCCTATGATAACTTCAAAAAAGACCTCAAGTGGAACATTTGAAGTGAAATGGACAGACCTGCATTCTACTACAGAGTCAAATCAACATATATTTACCAGGCATCCTTTATGTGTGCATACTTGGAATGCCCATCACTATTTAAGGAGGCATCTACATATAGCAGCAAACTAAAAAAACAATTTTCCCAAGACTTTACCCAACCAATCTGGGAAATGAAGTTAATCACCCTTTTCATACTCCACACATTGCCTAACAGATTTTATTCAGGTACCCTTACTCAAGCCTTCAATTCCCCAGAAGAACAGATGTCAGATACTGAGAAAGGACAACTGAATATAAGAACTGGAAAGGCCCAACTGCGAGGTAACTAAGCAGACAATTAAGGACCACATTTCTAAAGGAACAATCATACACAGGTTTTACACTATCAAAAATCCTTTCTTCTTCCTTTCCAACCTTGACCTGCATCTTGCCAAGCCAGTCTGTTCACTGTC
The DNA here is from genome assembly GCA_026826555.1 of Tolypeutes matacus. Taxonomy (NCBI): domain Eukaryota; kingdom Metazoa; phylum Chordata; class Mammalia; order Cingulata; family Chlamyphoridae; genus Tolypeutes; species Tolypeutes matacus. Next base: position 544,387 of record JAKSZT010031676.1, on the reverse strand, counting down.
CCAAAACTCATGGGACATGGATCTTTGCATACATATACTCTTCCTTCTGCTTGCAATGCCCTTTCTCTTCTTTTTTTTTTAATCTATTAATTTTTTTAAAATATCTTTTTACCACAGAAGTTGTGAACTTACAAAACAATCATGCACATGTGCAGAATTCCCATACAACAACCCTTCATCAACACACCCACACTGCTGTGGAACATTTGTTACAGATTATGAGATAATATCATCAGACTATTACCACTAACTATGGTCCATAGCATATGTTTGGCATATTTTTTCCATACCCCCCCCCCCCAATTATTAACACTGTACATCTTTGGCATTGATGCAAGAATATTACAGTATTGCTATTAACTATAGTCCATAGGTTACGTTAATTTTATTTTTCCCATGCTTCTCTACAATCCCACCACCCTGCAATAGTGACGTGCACCTTACAGGGTAGTACAAATTCTAAAAGAGATGATCTAGCTTTAATATTTGACTTCTGAACAGCAAAGTTATTTAAATTACATACAAACCAGTCTTCTTGCTCAAATGGAAAAATAAGGAAGGCATTAAACTATAGCTATAATTAACCTATAGCATCTGGAAATACATCATTATTTGTTCCCTCATTAATGAGTTTATTCATTTGGGACCAAGCACTAACCCAGTCCAAAGGCACCCTTTCCAGAGCCCAGGTAGCTAATTAATAGGTAGGCTCTCAGGGCAAAGGTACCGATAGATGGGCCATATCCAATTCCTAAGAAACACACACACAATGTTTTAATGCCAGCCAATCATTCCTCTCCTAGGATCGCACAAGACTCCTAGTCATGCCAAACTACCTAAACCCAGATTTGAACAATTAAGCCAAAAATAGCAAGCAGAGGGCAAGAAAAAACTCCAAAACTTGGAAAATGATCAGAGGTTGGTTGCAATACTTTCTCAGGTGCAAAAGATTCAGGGCCCCACCATTGTATCCCCACAAACTTGCCTCCTGTCTCTCAGAAATCCCCCCCCCCCAGAAATATACTCAGTGGTCTCCACATCTTAACAGGCTGGTTATTTTGTCCCTTAAGCCCATCTCTTCCACCAAACCACATTTTGCCTTCCTGCAAAACCCTGGCCAAATCCTCCTGGCTCCAGGGAGACTTTTTTTTTTTTTGTTTTTTTTTTTATTTAATTTATTTATTTTTTATTGTGGGTAAAAATCAAAATTTTTACAATACATACCAATATTTGTAAAATGATATATAAATATATATGCATATATGTGCATTTGCTTACAAAAGTGTTATTTAGGGAAGCGGCTGTGGCTCAATCAGTAGGGCTCCCGTTTACCATATGGGAGGCCCCGGGTTCAGTTCCCGGGGCCTCCTGGTGAAGGCAAGTCCGCCCGCACGGCGTGGTTGGCTGACCCAGCGAGCACAAGCAGCAACGGGGGGATAAATTAATAAATAAATAAAATCTTTAAAAAAAAAAAGTGTTATTTACATATATATATATATATATATATATATTTTTTTTTTTAAGAG